>CAUYRH010018105.1:0-15752 GCA_963574655.1 Perodicticus potto
TGTCAATTTTAAAACTTAGCTTCACAGGATATAGAATTCTGGGCTGGAGATTGTTCTGTTTATGTAGATTAAAGGAAGATGATCATTGTCTTCTTGCTTGGAAAGTTTCATTGGAGAAGTCTGCAGTCACCCTGATAGATTTGCCCTTGTAGGTCAACTGGCACTTACTCCTGGCAGCTTGAAGAATCTTTTCTTTTGTCTTGACTTTGGACAGGTTTATCACTATGTGTCTTGGGGAAGCTCAGTTAGAATTGAGGCGGCCTGTGGTCTGATATCGCTCTGAAAGGAGAGTGTCAGAATCTTTGGTGGTATTTGGGAAATTTTCATTTATAATATTCTCTAGTATGGCTTCCATTCCCCTGGGGCATTCTTCTTCCCCTTCTGGGATACCTATAACTCGTGTGTTTGAATGCTTCATAGAGTCCCATAATCTGTCAGTGAACATTCTGCTTTCTGTCTCTTCTTTTCTGCCTCTTTAACTATCTGAGTCATCTCCAGAGCTTTGTCTTCTTCCTCTGAGATTCTTTCTTCTGCATGGTCTAATCTGTTGTTGATACTTTCTACTGCATCTTTAAGTTCCCTAATTGACTGCTTCAGTTCCCTCATCTCTGCCATATCCTTTTTATATTCTTCATAGCGTTCATCTCTTAATTGATCCTGTTTTTGGATTTCTTTTTCCACTTTATCAGCATTTTCCTTCATTGTTTCCTTCATTTCCTTGATTTTTCCCTCATTTTCCTTGATTGTTTTCATCATCTGTATTCTAAATTCCCTTTCTGTCATTTCTAACGTTTCCTTATAGTTGGAATCCTCTTCAGTATCTACCTCACAGCCCCTTGCGGGGGGGTTGCTCTGGACTCGTTTTTCATGATGCCAGGAGATTTTCTGCTTATTCTTCCTCATGAGAATTTCTTTTATCTGTTTCCTTGCCCTAATTTTCCTTTCACTTCTTCCTGTTCTTTAAGTTGCTGTGCCCCGGGACTAGGGTTTCGATAAGTCCTTTTGATACAGGACCAGAAGGATGAGAAGATTGAAAGGCAAGAAGGGAAAAAAGAAAGGAAGAGAGAAAAAAAGAGAAAAAAAAAAGAAAGAAAAAGGAGAAAGGAGAGTGGGTAAGTAGAAACAACTATCAACCAAAAGAAGAGAGGCACAGAAAGAGGGCAATGGGAGCAATATAGTTGTACAGTAGGGTACTTTGACCCAACCTTAAGAACCCCCAACCTCTGGGGGTGCCGGATTGGGTGGTTAGGTCAGCAGCTCTTTGCCAGCCTGTGTGAACACAGTACCCCACCTCCACCAAGTAGAGAGGAAAGACAAAAATGCAATAAATCAAACCAAAACAAGCAAACCGAAAACTTTATGGGGTAAGATTGAGGAAAAAAACAATATGGGTAGAAACACTAGCAAAATTGAAGTTCTAATTGTTGAAAAAGGCAACAATGGAAAATTATATTTAAACTAGAAAAATGAAGAAATAAAAGAAAGAAAAAAGAAAGTTAAAATATTTAAGGAAAATGCTGAAATTAAAAACAAAACAATAATAACAGAAACAAACAAATAAAAAAAACACAAAACAAAACCAAACCAAAAACAAAGCAGTATATAAATCTTGCTGATATTGTCTGGGAAAGAGGTGATCTTGGGGTATGATATGTTAGTCACAATGTTGATACGGCTGTACAAAATGTAGACTGGAGGCCTCTAATGATTTCTCAAACCCTGAAGGGTGGAGAGCCTAAATCCTCCTCAGCCTGCTTAGAAGGCACTTTAAATTGCTAACCTGGGCTAAGCAGAAGCTTTCCCAGGAAAGGGCTTGTGACTGGAATCACTCCTTAAGTGGCTATCCACTTACCCAGTGTGCCCAAACCGGTCTCACCCTATGCCCCTGAGGGCTAAAGCTGCAAGGCGTCTCAGTCCCCGCCTTTAGGCTGCTCAGTCTCTAGATTACTCGCTCCCGCCTGATGCTTGTTCTGCGACCCTGAGGGTGGAGCTTGCCAGGGCAGTTCTCCCACAATGGCTCCACACAGCCCACAACCAAACACTCGTAGCTCTGTCTGGCTTGGTGGCCCAGTCTGGGGCCCCAGACAACACTCAAAAACCTCTGCACTCTTGCCCAAGTTCTCCCAAGGCAGTTCAACTGAGTGCCAAGTCCAAAAGAAACCCAAACAGCTCATAGGTAAGGCCTTCCCAGCTTGCAATCTCACTGCTGCTGCACCCACAGCTGCCAGGAGGATTAGACTGAATGAACACACGCAACCCCTTGCCAGATCTCCACCACTTTTGCCTTCCTCAGGGGGTCCAGAAGTCTCATGCTATCTCCCTGCATCCCCAAAGGGATGTTTCTGGGCAGATCTCGCCAGCCAGAGATGCCTGAAGTCTTCTCTACCCATTCTCACTGTGCCCAGTTGCAAGGAAGCTATTACTCGGCCACCATCTTGCTCCACCCTCTCCTGATTCTAATTCTTAATTCCTTAGTTAGGAATTCCCAGGTTTGGAAAACATGGAAGAGAGAGGAATGTGCTAAATGACACTATAGGAACACAATTAGCCAAATTCATAGTAAAGACAGCTCGATAGGGGCAATTACTCATTTTATTCCACAAATAAATGGCATTAAAAAGAAAGAGGAAAATGGGGGAACTCTCTTAAAGGATATATCAACCATATGTAAAAACAGAGCTTTCTCCTGAATTCTCAGCATGAGGCTGCCTCCCTGCTTCATTTCCTGGGCCACACTACAGCATTACTCCTTATGTAGGAGCTTCTTCACATTCGTAAATGACTCTGAAGTCCAGACTCAATACAGTGAGATCCAGAGAGGTTCTTCTCCTGCTGTCCTTCTGAGGCCATTGTCCTCATGGAATAACCAGATTTTATAATACCTAAATGTTCACCTCTTTCTTGAGGACATAAGAAAGGCCTTGACTCATGACCAGATCAGACCAAGCCCTTCAGAATCATAAATCCAGACTCATCAAGAGACACATGAACAGTACTGTGATGTGATTTTGTTATAGAATCACTTTCATGCACCATCATTGACTCCTGGTCGCTAAGTTCACTGGCATCCTGTTGGTTTTCATTCTCGTCCATTTCACTGAACATTGGACACCTCTGCTTCCTTTCACTTTCTTTTGCCTTTTGGTCCCTGTGACACTGGGGTCCCCTGGTTTTCTTCCAAACTCTCAGGTCACTTTCTCTCTATCTGTGCTGCCTATACTCCCTCTTCTCAAATGTTGACATTTTCTAAGCTTCTGTTCTTGGCCTTGTCTTCATCCTCCCAATTGCTTTTCTCCACTGAGCAGGTGTCTGTCCCCAAAACCCCCAATGGTGTTGCATCAACAGCTTTGCTGATTCTTTTCTTCTCTAGGCAGACCTGGCTCCTTTCTTCCCAGCACAATCTCCATCCACAAAAAACCTAACCTTGGACCCTCAAATAATAGCCTCTTAAAAAAATAAAGTATCCTTTCCTATCCACCTTCCCCCAATCTAGTGTGACTTTGTGTTTTGAATCCACAATATATTTTAAACATGTTCTTTTTGAACAGCTCTATGTGACACAAGGTTCCAAGGTCTCCTTCTAGCCCCACAGCATACCTGTTGACCTGTTGACTGGACAGTGTTCTCTGCACTTTACAGTGGCAACTAGGCTTCACAGAGGTCCAGGAATCTGCCCAGGGTGGCATGCTCAAGTAGTGGACCTGGGACTATGAATACAAGATGACCATAGGTGACTTCTTGAGCCACCTGTTTTGCTCTGCCTTCTGCTATAGCTGTTTTTGTATTTAGTTAATTCCTTTGTGCACAAACTTTTGAGAAACTTTTGTTAATTTTCCTTTTGGCTCTTGACACCAAGCTTCTAATTGAAATTTTGGAGATAGTCTTCATTTCAAAGATTTTATCCCCTTTCACTAATAAGTCCTCTTGACGCAATTTGGAGCTTGGAAGATGTGGTCAGTGTTACAAGTGCTTTGGACATTATAGGAGATTAATAAATATCTATAAAAATGAATCAAATGATAGGAGAAAACAAGTCGGGCTTAGTTCAGATTTGAATGAGAGAGAGGAAGAAGGAGAAGAGAGGGAAAGAGATTCCAATCTAAATATAATGGGTTTATCAAAAGAGCAAGCATAAATTTCAAGTGGTCAGTAATTGTTAGCACTCGTCTATGTTTTAAAAGGATGACGCAGCACAGAATAAGAAGGAACAGCTTTCTGTATCATTTCTCTTCCAACACAGGGACACTGGGGAAAAAATATCTGAATGTGGTCTAACTTTTTCTGCAGCTGGTCTGTGACTATATATTCTTGCCATAAAATTACTGCTCCCATCAAGTTTTTCCTTTATTTATTCTCACCTTTTATTCCTGGCTTGGTATTCCTACTAATTGGTGAGAAACACTCTACTTGAGGAATTTTGTACTACTCTATTATGGTTGTCTCAATGTGCTTCTTATGGGAAGTGTGCTTTTTAATAGACATCTCTAGAAATTGAAAATTAGAGGTATGGGCTCGACGCCTGTGGCTCAACAGGCTAAGGCGCCAGCTATGTACACCTGAGCTGGCGGGTTCGAATCCAGCCCAGGCCCACCAAACAACAATGGTGGCTGCAACCTAAAAGAAAAATGGCCGGGCATTGTGGCAGGTGCCAGTAGTCCCAGCTACTTGGGAGGCAGAGGCAGGAGACTCGCTTGAGCCCAGGAATTGGAGGTTGCTGTGAGCTGTGATGGCTCTGTCTCAAAAAAAAAAAAAAAAAGAAAAAGAAAATTAGAGGTATAAACTTACGTCTTCATTCACCTTTAACACTGATTATCTTTTATACTCATTTTTTCCTCCTGACAGCATGTAGAGAATGCCCACGTTGTCATCAGGAGTAGCGTTTTCCAAATCATTTGCTTAGATGAGGAAGGATTAGTCTCACCAGTGGGGTATGAATTCTCATCAGAGGCAGACCAAGGTATGCTGTCCTTACCATGATCTTTCCTCCTAGACCTTGGGCCTATTTCATTTCAGAGTTCAGAGTTCAGTATCTACTCTTCAATCCCAACACGGATGTTTTCTTTCAACACCAGACTAGGAGATACTCCTGCATTTGAAAGATACCAGTCATTTATTCGTAGGTCGGGTTTCTTCTTACCCTTGTGTTCTACTTGCCTTTGAAATTCCTACTGTCTAGTTTCCCCCCTTTGAGATCAATTTTTTTTTTCCTCATAGAGGAATTGGAAAAAAGTTCTCAGAAGATCTAACAACAGCAGCAGTAGATAAATTAAATCACACTACATGCCGTCATTCAGGAAAGCCGGTTTACAGACAGAGCTATTTTGAAGCCATTAAAAAGTGCTATTCATCTCAAACTTGCCATCTGCCTTCAGCTTCTGGACTTGTCTGTGGTGTTAGCAAAGAGATTAGTCTCTGCAGCCAGCTTCCCTCTAGTGCTCCGTGACACTTGGGGAGGCTCTTATGGGAAGAAGTCAATTTATTTTAGCTGCATGACCACATGGCTAACTATACACGGCAATTATACAAAGCAAATGTATCAACTTCTGCCACGGGAGGCAGGAGTTCCCTTTCTGGCCATTAATAATGAACACTCTTCAGTAAGTAGGGAAACATTTACCAAATAAAATGGCCTATTATAGATGATCCCCTCAGGCAACTGAGAAATCGTGTGGCCACTGAGGAAAGAGTGAAGCCAAAAAGGCTGGTGCTGTCGCTCGCCCTTGCTTGGTTGTCCTGGAAGCATCCCTGAAGCGGCTGAAGATGTGACCCCCTGGCTCTTTGTACAGAAATGTCTAGCCTGAAAAGAAGTGGCCTGGTCTTTTCTATATTGAAATTCCATTGCTTCCTTTCCTGGCAGCTGCATAATTGGGAATGCCGTGAAATAAAAACGAGGAGGAAGTAAATTAGAGCCGGGAAGTGTCAAGTTGATCTACTGCTGGCTTGGGGGACGGGAGTGCTGGGTAAATTCAGGTTCTCCCAAGCCCCCCTCCCATCACATCATCCCACCGTTTAAAATACTTGTTCCTCGCACTTCTGGAACTCTCTGGAGGATCCTATTTGCTCTGATGCTTGGACTATAACTTGGTCTACAGTTATGTATTCAGAGTACTCTTTTGTAGCTGTTTTAATGAGCAAAATTCCTGAAAAGGTGTTGACATTTTGATCCTGCTGATTGATTCTTTATATTTAGAGACAACAGGCTTTGCACTTCATTCAAAGTCTTTGCAAATACAAAGGCTGTGTAGTCTTAGGCACTCACTCACTCATACATGGGTGTAATTAGAGTGGACTTGGAACACGTTCCCTTGCACGTGTTTTCCTACTGAAGACAGCTGATAATTGCCTAATGAATGTTTGACACCCTTATGAGGTAGAGGTGTATTAGCAGGATACTTCTTGGAGGGCAGACTTCATGCAGTGGATTGATAACATCCAAAGCCTCGGGGCAGGACTGTGCCTTTGATGAATTCTGCGAAGGGCAGAATGGTGAAACCCTAATGGTAAAATAAAGCCATCAATAACAGTGTGATAAAGCCTGTGGCTTCTCAGCTGGTTCAGAATGTAACCTAGCTCTGGTGTTTTACCCGATTCTGTTAAAAATTTGGCCCATACATTCATACTTTTTTTGAACTGAATGCATGTGCACATCCATTTTCATACAACACAAAGAATGGGGTGATGAGAACCAACTTGGCAACTTTACACTGTTTTTGAACCTCAAAGTGCTTTAAAAACTTTGGGAATATTATCAAGTTTTAAAAATGTTAGTCATGAAATACATATTCATTGAGGGCCAATTATGTGCAAAGCACTGAGCTGGGTACTTTATCCTTTCCCTTGTGGATTTACTCTCTGATGGGAAATAAAAGAGATAGGTAATCTACCATACAGCCTGATCAATGCAAGTAAAAGTCAACACAGCATGTTATGGGAGGGGACTCCCCCGAGGGGGCACCAACACTGTCTTCCCAGAGTAAGAAAGGCTTCCCAGAGAAATTGTCCCAAATGATATCAAATCTGGAAGCATAAGGCCCAGCAGACGTCAACAAGAGGAAGCCATGGGACTCGATCAGGACATCTTGGACACAGGGGCTGTTTAGAACGGCAGAGGAGAGAACAAGTGGAAAACCTTAGGACAGCCAAGAAGCTCAGTTGGTTGTGCCACCCTGTCATCCCCCCACACCTTGACAAGTGAGGACTCCATATAGAGTTCCTTTGAAAAAAGAAAGAAAAAAAAAGAATGAATAAATGAAAGTAAGGAGGGAAAAAGGGAAGCAAATGGAGAATTGGCAACCCAGTTCATATGGAATGCGGATGGTCAACTGGTAAGAGTTTGAGGAAAAAGTTTCCGAAAGAAACAAATGAAAACTGATTCATTCATTATTCATCATTTTAACTTTGTTTTTAGTTTATTAGAACATACACAAACAATTTAACAGTCATTCAACACAAGCAAGCATTATTTTTCTTAGTTACCAACATGCAATGTCAGACACAAAGAGCTGAAGTGGCATTTTTATTTTATTTAGGCCTCATCTGGGGAATGGTGGCAAAGTAGATGCAACAAGAACATTGATATCTTGTTTCCCCCGAACCTAATGAAATGTAACGAATGATAAATAAACAAAGACAACAAATGAAATAGGAGCAGTGCTCTAACTTTGAAAATATCTAGAAGTGGAAGTCTTTGCTTTTTTTTTTGAGACTGAGTCTCACTCTGTCACCCTGCAGAGAGTGCTGTGGCACCATAGCTCACAGCAACCTCAAGTTCTTGGGATCAAGTGATCCTCTTACCTCAGCTTCCCAAGGAGCTGGGTCTACATGCAACTGCCACAGTGGCCTGCTATTTTTAGTAGAGATGGGGTCTCACTCTTTCTCGATCTGGTCTCAGGTGATCTACCTGCCTTGATTACAGGTATGAGCCCCCACACCCAACTGAAGTGGAAGACTTTGGAAATTGATTCCTGATCCAATGTAAAATCCCTTCAGAAAGGTTCTGTGTAGATTGCGCACAGAAAAAATTCAGAAAAATCCCCTTAATCTTGCCCACCCTCATCTTTTATTTTGGGAGTGAGATGGGCTACTCAGGAGAGAAGATAACATGTGCCTTTTCCAAGTAGAAGTTCTTCTTTGCCACTTTGCAGGAATAGTATTCATCAGTGAAAAGAGAAACTACTATGGTTCACTATTCAATTTTTCTCCGACTGGAAGGAAGGCAGGAAAGAATGATGTGAAAAAGTCACCAGGAGTTAAATTTCCCCAAGAGCAAACAAGGCTTTGATCGAACAGGAAGAGAAAATAAACAAACGATGTCATTACTAATGGTGATGGTCCAAGGGAAGATGAATAGGAAGCCCTTAGTGTGCAGTAAGAGTACAACCTACCCCAAACCCTATTTTCTCTGATTTTATTATGTTCAAGCTGAGATTGGACTGGCATTAACAGCAGGCAAGAGGCATATGAGCCAGAAGAGCTTTTTAAAATGAGGGGAGACTGTCCCCAAGAGCAGCAGTAGCTTGGTAGCTCAGCTTGAATAGGAAGAATATTCTAAAATTTGAGGGCATCTCTCAGGAAAACAAGACACATTTGACCTTTGAACAGAATTCCAAAGGAAGAGAGTTTAACCAGAGATCAAATTCACCAAATGCAATTAGACACAATCCAGATTTACTCCGTCCTCTTGCCCCAGCAAGAGAAAAACAGAAAGGAGAATTAAAACTACTAGCATAGCACAGAGGTGAGGGCTGGAGGAGGAATCAGGGAAATCTGCCTGTAGAATATTTGGGCAAGTAGAAGGTCTGGATAGAACTGTCCCCACAAACAAGAATAAAATAAAAGAAATGACACCACAATTACACATTGATAGGACAGGAAAAAAGGAAGAAATTGGCATATTGGTATAGCTTTGAGGGGATAATGAAAAAATAATTCTTGAGGAAAACAGAGGGAACAGGAATATTTTCTGCTACAAAGGTTTTACACTCTCCAAAAAGTCAAAGAGGATATAAAATCTGTAAAATCAGAGTTCCAAATATATCTAGATCACTCTTCTTTTTTTCACTTTTTAAAACTCAGTGTTTTAATTTTTATGTCATTAAAATGTCCCAAAGTCTTACAGTATAATATGAATTTTTGCATAATGTGAAAATATAGCTATATGAACTATAATTCATTGAACTATACCACTATTGTTACCAGAGTCAACATCGGGGGTGTTCATATATTTTTGGAGTTTTGTTTCATTACAAGAGATTGCCCTAAGTAAACATTTTTACAAAGTTTTGTAAAGATGTTGATATTTACTGTTACATTTCTAGAACTGTTCTGCCAATACCATTAGTTTCATAGGTGAAAGCAGACTGTGTTTTAAATCTTATTTTCTTTAACGCTTTCAAGTTTTGTGACCATTTTGATTTATTTTGTAAATTTTCTGACCACAGTTTTGTCTATTGTTTTATTGAGGTTTCATTGTTTTTCTCAATTGTTTGTATAACCTCTTTAAATGTTATGTATATACTATTAAGTTTTTGTCTTCATATTTGTGGGAAATACGTCCCTAGATGTTTATGTTTATGCTATTTCAAGCTGTAAAATTTTAAAGAATTGTTTCTATGAGATAAAATCTAATGTTCCTATTCGCATTTTTTTGTAGGATCATTGTTAAATTAGAGTGAAACATTCTTCTTAATAGTTGCATACTATTCTACCCTCCCATCAATGCATATTAATAGTTACTACATTTTTTGTTATTAAAAAATAATATAATGACTTCATTAAAAATTATAGACCTTTGTACAACAACAAATCGTAAATAAAGACAAAAAAAGTAGCAGACTTGGGAAATACATGCAATATATATAAACTGACAAGGGAATAAAATTCAGAATATATAAAGACCTTCTACAAATCATTAAGAAAAATATAATCAATCTAAATAAACACCCATATGTACTAGAGAGAAACATGCAAGAATATTCTTTGCAGCATTGCTTGTACAAGTGAAAAAATTAGGACAGTCTAAATGACCCTTAAAAGTAAAATAGTTAAGCAATTGTGGTACATTAACATAAAAAATATACTACCTGTCTTTAATCTTCCTAAAGAAAAAGAAAAAAAAAGTAACATACAAAAGATAGCAGTTAAAAAGAATTAACAACAGCATGATGAAGTTTCAACAATGTAATATATGAAAACAAAGCAAGTTTTAGAATAAGACATAAGAAAACACTATTTTTAAAGCAAACACGTAAAGCAATACAATTTTCTTTAGGATATATATGTATATATAAAGATATTAAAATCAAAGGTATAAATACTTCATATAAAATTCTTATCATGCTCACATCTGGCCAGGAGAGGAGACGAGAGGAGCTTAAGGAGAATAGACAGAGGGTGCCAAATTATGTATATACATTTTAAGAAAGAAAAAAAGTGTATTAGAATTGTAAGATTCAATATATACTAATAACATCTGTTACCTTGTGTATTGTATCTTTTATCTCTTATATTGCAGAAGTCAAATTTCTTAAAATGTGTATACATGTTTTTGGCACCCCCTGTATTTATCAGGTTGTACAAGTGGTTCATCCAAAAACAGTGACTATTAATATGTTGACATTTTCCTTTTGACTTTTTTCCTATGCATATTTTAACCTCTGAGTATGTGTAATTTTGAATGTAACATTTTTACAGACTTAAAGTAAGCATTATTCCATTGTGTAAAAGCTGAGAAGACATTTTAACAAATACCTGACATTTATTGAGCACCTACTAATTGCCAGGTTAGTGTCTTATATGTCTTTCAGACGTTATTCCCCCATCTCACCATGATCCTATACATTGCTCTTCTTCCCTCCATTTCTACATGAATGAACTAAGGGAAAACTGAGGATAGATGAGGGTAAGCTATTTGCCCAAGGTCACAGGTTTGGCCAGAGCAAAAAGCCAAGATGTATATTCAGCTGCGGAGTCTGTGGAGCTCATGCCACTGCCCCAGCTGGGTCTAGCAGCCTTCGGCCTGTGTAGATAGATAGTTTGACAAACAGTAAAGCTGGAAAAATTCCACAGAGCAAACTGCGGAAATTCCCATGATTCCCTGCCAATTAGACGGACTGACCAAGGAGGAAAACAGCCAGACGTGCTCTACTCAGAAGGGAAAAAGGGAACGTTAAGCTAATGTTTGTCTGGGGCAGCCAAAGCTTGATAAATGTCATTCTTCTAAAGCACCCACAACTACACAGCCTACCTCAGGAGAGAGTGGAAGGACGCGGTGGACAGGAGCCCAAGTTCAGGGGAGACTGGAGCAGAACAGACTCTCTTACAGTTGTTCCTCAGAGACGTTTGACGAGTAGTCTTGGGTCACCTTCCTGGTCCTTGGCCTGATGACAACGGCAACAACAACAGCCATCATCACAGCCAACACTTACACACTGCCTGCCTGTGCCAAGCAGTGTTTGAAATGGTTCTACAAACTCACTTAATTCTCACGGTGCAGACTGAGAGGTGGCAGTAACTGTGACAAAATTCTGAAGCAATAATTCCTAAATAGGGCAGTGTTGCTGGAAGGAAGAACTTGATCTCCAAATGTTGGCATAAATATTTAAAATTGGCCACATGGCTGAAGTCACATGCATCCTGGTGGTGGTGATACAGGAGGTGGAAGAAATGATGACCCTGCATTTCTGACATGTGACCGCACTGGCACAATTTCCACCTGACAGAGGCCCGTGGTGAGTCCCAGTCTGTGCAGGCTGACAAACAGCCATGATATTAATATTTATTGCCCTATTTAATGCTTGCAGCCTGGACGGCAATTCTGAATGATCTTTAACTGGAACACAGATAAATTGCTGATCTCGAGGCAGGGGTCAAGCTTGTGGGTACGTGTGGTGCTTCCAATGCTGAGTGGGGGACACTGGTTCATGTAATGCTGCAAATCTTATCTTCTGTATTTATGACTCAAGTCCACACAAGTGCAGACTATTAGCAATGTGCTCCTTGCCCTGAAGAAATAATTATGCAAAAAGAGAGAGCAGGAACACGCAGAAGTGCTCTTTCAGCCTCACCTGTCTGCTCAGAGAAAATAGGAACACATTTTCTACCCATTGGGGGCAATATTCTGAAAAACAAAATCTATTTCCAAATAGGAGTTGACTCATAATTAGTCCCATTTCTTTTGGGGGACATTAAACATTATGTGTTTTCCCCACTTAACAAATGAGAGGCTTAGTGGCTTAATCTCACTTACACAACAGAAAGTCTGTTCTAGAAGGTCTTTGACCCCCAGATCACACTTATTCAGCTAAAATTGTGTGGAAGGTTGAGCAATGGCCTATCTTACTTGGTACTATCTAGACAACCAGTACGGGTCATTGGCACCAGAATTGCATCAGGATCAGAATTTCACTCAAACCTCAATCCTTATGTATCCCTCTTAATGCTCTATAAGAGTGATTTGCACTCCAGAAGATCACTTCCTATGGGAACTAGCCATATCAGGATCTCAAGCAAGGGGGGAAAGTTTGAAAATGCAAGTAGATTTCATGATGCAATTTTATCCATGAAGAAAGGAAAGCAAATGCCTATTGACTTCACACATGAAGATAAGTAATCAAACTCAAAATCACTTTGAGGATAGCAGGACATTTCTGTTTTTTCAAAAGGGATAGTTTCTGATTTGAGAAATATTGCTATAAACTTTAAACTTGCAAGTCTAGATTGAATACTTGGTGTGTAGGAAGCTGAGAGATTAGGCGGGCATGCTTTGGAGCCAGACTGTCTGGGTTCAAATCCTGGCTCTACTGTCCGTGACACTGGCAAATTGCCTTAAACTTTCTAAACCTCCATTTCCTCATTTGCAAAGTAGAAATGTTGTAATAAGACCTCATTATAAGGTGTCCTGGGAATTAAAAGATATAATTTATATTAAGTACAAAAGTGTTAGACACATAGGAAATGCTCATTGATTGTAGCTATTATTTTTAAACACCATCCTTTGATTTGCTACTTTTTCCTTGTTCTTTTAAATCTTTCTAGGAACTTCAAGTTCTTGGCACTTCCAATTCTCACTTTCTCTGTTTTTTTCCCAGCAACAAGGTCTCATTTCTCACTATGTTGCCAAGGTTGGAGTGCAATTATTATTCTCAGGCGCAGGCACACTCCTGATTGGCAGGAGAGTATTGATCTGCTCTGTGTCTGACATAGTCCTATTCACCCCTCCTTAGTTGACCTGGTGGTGGCTGGCTCCTCGGAGGTCAGTACTGGTGACAGATTTAGAGTGGACACCCAATAGGCACAGTGACCTATAGCCCAGAACTCCTAGGCTCACCTGATCCTCCCGCCTTGGCCTCCTGAGTAGATGGGACTACAGGTGCACACCACTACACCCAGATATTATTCTATGAATGTGTAAAGATAGTGAAGTTCATCAGGGCTTGTTCTGTTGATATACCAATGTACCTCATCTTACCCTTCCTATTTATAATGAACAAACTTTTGAACCCCCTAAAATGTTCAGTCCAGTTCACCCACCATGGAGTAGATACTGTTAGTTGCCTATCCAACATGCATCCAATCCCACATCCTTCTTAATGGGTCCCCTAATCATCTTCCCATTGCCATGTACATCAGAGGAAACTGAACCTCATCCCTGGCTATAGGGGATAGATCCTGAGTATTTCAAGCTAGCAGGGTAATTCTATTTCTCATGCTGATTTATTTAGTTTAGAAATAGACATGTTCAGGAGATCTATTTCATCTGGGCTAAGTCTAGGGAGAGGGTGTGATTCCAAATATTGTCAAATTTCCTTCACATTGTCAAATTTCTGGGCAGAAAGAAAAAAAATTGATCATATCCTAGGATACAAAACAAACCTCAACAGTATCAAAAGAATTGAAATTCTACCTTGCATCTTTTCAGACCACAAGACACTAAAAGTGGAACTCGACTCCAACAAAAATGCTCAACTGCACACAAAGGCATGGAAGTTAAACAACCTTATGTTGAATGACACTTGGGTGCAGGAAGAAATAAAAAAAGAAATCATTAACTTCCTTGAGTACAACAACAATGAAGACACAAATTACCGAAACCTATGGGATACAGCAAAAGCAGTACTGAGAGGAAAATTTGTCCTTTAGAAGCCTACATTTGAAAAACAGAAAGAGAGCATATCAACAAACTCTCAAGTCATCTGATGGAATTGGAAAAAGAAGAACAATCTAAGCCTAGACCCAACAGAAGAAAAGAAATATCTAAAATTAAATCAGAGATCAATGAAATTGAAAACAAAAGAATCATTCAGAAAATTAATGAAATAAGGAGTTGGTTTTTTGAAAAAATAAATTAAATAGGTAAACGTTTGGCTAGACTAACTAGAAATAAAAAGGTGAAATCTCTAGTAACCTCAATCAGAAATGATAAAGGGGAAATAACAGCTGATGCCACAGAAATAAGAGGTTACCTCTGAATACTTCCAGAAACTTTATGCCCAGAAATTTGACAATGTGAAGGAAATGGATTAATATTTAGAATCACACCCTTTCCCTAGACTTAGCCCAGATGAAATAGAGCTCCTGAACAGACCAATTTCAAGCACTGAGATCAAAGAAACAATAAAAAAATCTCCCAACAAAAAAAATGCTCTGGTCCGGATGGCTTCACACCAGAATTTTATCAAACTTTCAAAGAAGAGATTATTCCTATCCTGCAGAAATTATTCCAAAAAATTGAGGAGGAAGGAATCTACTCCAATACGTTCTATGAAGCAAATATCACCCTGATACCAAAACCAGGTTAAGACCCAACTAAAAAGGAGAATTTCAGGCCAGTTTCACTAATGAATATAGATGCAAAAATTCTCAACAAAATCTTAGTCAGTAGATTACAGCTTATCATCAAAAAAGTCATACATCATGATCAAGTGGGTTTCATCCCAGGGATGCAAGGCTGGTTTAATATTTGAAAGTCCATAAACGTTATTCACCATATCAACAGAAGCAAAACCAAAGCCTATGTGATCCTGTCAATAGATGCAGAAAAAGCATTTGATAAAATCCAGCATCCTTTTCTAATTAGAACACTGAGGAGTACAGGCATTGGTGGCACATTTCTGAAACCGATTGAAGCTATCTATGACAAATCCACAGCTAATATTTTACTGAATGGAGTAAAACTGAAAGCTTTTCCTCTTAGAACTGGAACCAGACAATGTTGTCCTCTGTCACCATTACTATTCAACATAGTGCTGGAAGTTCTAGCCAATACAATTAGACAAGACAAGAAAATAAAGTTTGTTGATAAGCTGTCTTTCTATTTTTCAAATGTAGGCTTCCAGATGGGTGCAGAGGAGGTCAAACTCTCCCTTTTTGCTAATGATATGATCTTATACTTAGAGAACCCCAAAGACTCAACCACAAGACTCTTGGAAGTCATCAAAGAATACAGTAATGTCTCAGGATATAAAATCAACGTCCACAAGTCAGTTGCCTTTGTATATGCCAACAACAGCCAAGAGGAGAGGTTAACTAAGGACATAACTCCTTTCACCATAGCCCCACAGAAAATGAAATACTTAGGAATATACCTAACAAAAGATGTAAAGGACCTCTATAAAGAAAATTATGAAACCCTAAGAAAAGAAATAGCAGAGGACTTTAACAAATGGAAGAACATACCGTGGCTAGGAAGAATCAACATTGTTAAAATGTCTATGCTTCTATCCTCAGATAAGAGCAGTGAAACAGATTATTCT
>CAUYRH010018106.1:0-28675 GCA_963574655.1 Perodicticus potto
TAGTGATTAAAAGGCCATGAAGGCTATGTTAAATAGTTCAATGAAAATATTTCAGATTGTATATGAAGTCTGCACATTGTGCCCCATGATTGCACCAATGTACACAATTATGATTTAATAAAAATTAAAAAAAAAAAGAAACATAATGGGAAGCATGAACTTCCAATTCTACCTTGAATTGTTGAGTCAAGTACATCCTTCAAAACAATTTTTTAAAAAATAGATTGTGTTTTTGAAAAATGCAAAGTCTCAGTAAAGAAATAGGCAATATCTTCTTTTAAAAAGGAAACTTTAAGACATAAAAATACAACAGAAATTTAAAAATCCAATGGATGGATTCAATAGCAGAATGAATGGGACAGAGGAAAAAAAATAAGTGAACTGAACTGGAAGATAGAAAAATAGAAATTGGGTGGCGCCTGTGGCTCAAGGGAGTAGGGCACCAACCCCATATGCCGGGGGTAGCGGGTTCAAACCTAGCCCTGGTCAAAAGTAAATAAATAAATAAAAGCTCTGTGTTAAAAAAAATAGAAATTAACTATTCTGAACAACAGAGAGTAAATACACAGAATAAGAATTAAGAGAGTTTCAGGGATCTGGGAGACTGCATAACTAAAGACGTAAAATACCAGCGCAAGAGGAGAAAGAGGATGAGCTCAAAAGTGGTTGAAAACTTTTTCAGTCTGGCAAAGAGCATGACCTGCAAATTTAAGAAACTACACAAACATCAAACAAATAATCCTGTTAATCCTGAAGTTTAACATCATCATTAAACTTCTAAAATTAAAAAAAAAAAAAAAAAACTTTGGACACAGTCAGCAAACATCCTTTAATTATACAGGGGAAATCTTAGTCAATTTTGCATAAAGCTGGATTTGCTTTATAATCACCCTTATATTTAGTGGACAATTGTTTAGTTCTCCACTTCACATTTTCTTTACAGACATGGGATTTGAGAAAAACTTCCAAACAGCTTTAATATTTTTAAGAAAAATTGCTTGTCAAAAACCCACTGAAGCAATAGAATTCAACAATAGAGGTACAGGCATGACTTAACAATAGCGATTCTGCTTAAGTAAACTATGTTTCTACCCAAAAATGGTGGCTATGAGAAGGAAGCAGAGAATTTAAACGGCCCCAGTCAGTCTACTTTGCATCTATATTACACATGGGAATAAAAATATATCATCAATGTTACGTCTCCGTTCTAAGGCGAGCAATTCATTTTTGCCTCCGTGGACTAAGAAGGCATTTTTACTTTGAACTTGCGATGAGGAAGAATTATTTACTTTGAACACTATAAGACAGAAATGCAATCTGTCTTCTGAGTTACATTAGCAAATTAAATCCATCAGAAATGAAATTGCCAAAACTGTTGTCACACCAGCAATTCCAATGGCAACATTAGTTTAACAGGTCAATTCCCCCATTTCCTATTACTTAGTCCAAACAGTTTTTACTTCATCCAATCAGGTTTGCTGCTCGTTCCTCCCTCCTGTCATGAACTCCACATCTATTTCAGCTGGACACGCAAAAGTCCTCTGCATTCTTGTTTGTGCTGTTTTTATCCATTTTTATTCATATTTGCTGCTGCTAGTTTGAAATAGCCTCCAGTTAAATTCGCATAACACATACACACATACCTGAATAATTCCCCTGCAAATCTGCTCTCATTTCCATCCATACCTAGGCCTTAGAACTGCATCTTGTAGAATGCTGCCTGACACTTAATATTGTGGACTCTGTCAAGACCCTGTTCTTTACATCTGTTCTGTTTGCTTTCCTGTTCTTTGGATGCTCAAAGTTCTAGATCCCCTTGCCTTTTTCCTGCCTGTCTCATCTTAATCAAGTTTATGCTTGGTAAACTAGCCCTAAATTGTTGCTTTCTGCAAGTTGGAACTCCAGAATGTGATTCTATGCACTGACAGAGGGACAATGGCATCAGAAAATGTAGGGGCTCCTAAAATGCCTATCCCCAGGACATCAATTCTGAACATTAAAAGAGTCTGTAAATCTAATATAGCATGGGTGCTTTTCAGAATCAGCTTCATTTGGCTGAAGCTTCAGAATCAGCTTCATTTGGGTCCTGGTGCATAGGGTGCTCGGAATTGCCACAGACTACATGCTTTGATTCCATATTTATGCTAACTTTCATGCCCACTTTTCCACTCCCCTCCCTTTCCGAGCTAATATTTATTTACATTGCAGGGATTATTGTAAATATCAAGACCTGTGAAGATTTTTTGTTAGACCCATCTGGACAGAGGTCCTCGTGCTATGTGCTAGCAGAATCTCTATACTTATTCGAGGATAGAATTTATCGCATTCTGATTTAATTTAGAATTTGTCTATTTTTCTTTTGGTTATGTGCAGATACCTATTTCATGTCTCTAAGTATCACAGCCATATATATTGAACAAATGAAGGAAATAATCAGAGCACGTACTATGCTCCTATGTGGCTCTCAACTGGATCTTTAATCTTTTAGTTTTTCCTGTACTCTCAGTAACAACTATCACTGCAGCATCACTTTCTACCCTGCCTAGTCTACTATTATTTTTCTAAGATTTTTACTATGTACTCAACTTCCTGTGTTTTTATTTCCTTTCTTAATGCTACTACCCCTCCAGTGGGATTAATTTGCTTAGAATTCTCTCTTTGGAGTGGTGAGATCTTTCATTTCTAAAAATAATAGTTATGATTTAAAAGATTAATTTTAGCTCCTTAGGTTCACTTGATTTTTTTGTCTTTCAGCATAACTGATCCTAACATTTGCCATCCACACCACATCCCCATTCCTGCACTGCCAGTAATTACAGGGACATGCTGACCCTCTGCTAAAATCATGATTTATTTATGAATCCATGCTGGTCTCCTCCGTCCTGATTTAAAAAATATTGAATAAATACTTTGTGTACTCTCCTAGACTTAGTAGATAATGATCTTTCCTCTTTATTTATTTGTTTGAGACAGAGTCTCACTTTGTTTCCCTCGGTAGAGTGCTATGGCATCACAGCTCACAGCAACCTCAAATTCTTGGGCTCAAGCAATCCTCTTGCCTCACCCTCCTGAGTAGCTGAGACTCCAAGCACCAACCACAATTCCGGGATATTTTTAGAGACGGGTTCTCGCTCTAGCTCAGGCTGGTCTCCAACTCACTAGCTCAGGAAATCCACCCTCCTTGGCCTTCCAGAGGGTTGGGATTACAGGTGTGAGCCACCGTGTGTCTTTTGGCCCCATATTATTTTATGTGTTTCTATGTTCAGACCTGGAGTATTTTGAATTTTGTATATATATATACAGACTTGTGAAATTCTCTAACCCAAACATTATTACTTGGTCTCAACCAACAATATGGGGACTAATGTGAGAAATTTCCCTTTGAAACATAATGAAGGTTCTTTACAGCTTTCCCTTTTACAAAGCCCTCACTAGAATGGCCCTTAATGTTCACACCAATCCAGAGTTTTTTCAGCATTCACTTCAGAAATGTTCAACCTCTATCCATATGACCAGTTCCAAAGCTGCTTTCATATTTTCATGAATTTGCTACAGCAACAGCCCCATTCCTGATACCAATTCCCTGTCTTGGTCCTTTTTTTCTACTATTACAAAATAGCATACATTGGGTAATAAATAATGGATATAGATTTTTTTCCTCATGATTATGGAAACTGAGAAGTCCAAATTTGAGTAACCAGCATCTGGAAAGTTCCTTTAGGCTACATCATTCATGGGATGGCAGCAGAGCAAAAAGAAAGTCTCTGTGTCTGTGTCTGTGTGTGTGTGTGAGAGAGAGAGAGAGAGGCATGTGAGTGCACTCTCACAAGAAGGGGCCCAACTTCCCTTTTATAACAAATCCACTCTAGCAATAATCACATTAATTCATTCAGGAGGGGAGCGCCTTCTTGGTCTAGTCACCTATTAAAGACATCGCCTCTTAACATTGTTGCAATGATGATTAAGTATCTACTATGTGTTTTGGGGGGATATATTCAAACTATAACATTGGTGTAGCTCCTATTGGTTTTTTCATATTTACTTGTATATATTTAATTTTCAAACATTCTACTTTGAATCTGTTTTAAATTTTTAGTTTTCTGTTGTTGCTACTATAGAAACTAAGATTACTTTTTTTATTTTGGTATGTATATGGATTTGTATCCACCGACCTTGATTAATTTATTTGATAATTTCAATAGATTTATTTTTGTCTATCTATGTATAATATCTTTTTACTGGAAAATAAGAACAATTTTATTTTTCTTTTCCAAAGTTTTTGATTTGCTTTGCTGAACTTATTGTACTTTATAAGATATATAGCTCAATGTTGAATAGATAAGGTAATACTGGGAATTCTTACTTCATTTTAAATCACCAAGGACACCAAGATTTGAATGTTTCATAATTAAGTATTATGTTTATATATTTGTTTCATTTTTTTCACAGACATTTAAGATGAAGAAATTTTCCCTCTCCTTAATTGGCTGAGAGTTATAAATCATGAAGAAATATTAAATTATTTCAGCATGATCATTGCCAAATTGTATTTTTATAATGCAAGGAAGCTTTTAAAAATGTAACAACTATTTCTAGCTTCCTAGGAATTATTTGACAAAAATGGATGTTGAATATTTTCAAATCCTATTTGCCTGAATCTATCATATTTTCTACTATTTGTTTCATCTGTTTTTTTGTCCATTTTTCTTCATTCCTGGCCTTTATTGAATAAATTATGTAGTTTTCTTAATTCACCCATTTTTACTCTAACTTTCAGTATTCTTTTCAGTGTATACAATTTGAATCTTGAAATTATTACAATCTGTCCCAAATTAGTGTTCTATTACAATACTTATTCATGGACTGGACTAGTTATGATTAAGAAAGCAGTAATACTTCATCCACAGATTAAAAGTAATCCCTATCAAAGCATTGATGCTCCCCTTTTTTTAAGAAATAGAAGAGTCTATCCCCAGATTCATATAAAATTACAATAAGCCCCAAATCACCAAAACAATGTTGGACAGAAAAAACAAATTATGAGAACTTATACCTTCTGATATCAAAGCACACTACAAAGTTATAGTAATCAAAGCAGTGTGGTATTGAAATAAGATTAGATACATTATATAGGCCAATGAAACAGAATTGAAATTTCAGGAAAAAACCCATATATCTGTAGATTGCTAGAGAGGGGAAAGACTGGAAGTGACTGCTAATGGATACGGAGTTTCATTTTGGTTTAATAAAATGTTTTATCATTAGATAAGGGTGGTGGTTGTACAACATTGTAAATGTACTAAGTGTCACTGAATTGAACTTTTCAAAATGATTGATTTCATGCGATGCCAATTGCACTTTGATGTTAAAAGTGGAAAATGTTTCAGTAGCTAACCTTGGGAGAAGGAAGAAACTGGAAGCGATGGTAAGAAAATCTTCTAGGATGTCAGCAAGTACTCACTTATAACGGGTACTGCTTCTTAGAAAAGCCAATTTGTGAAATTCTTTGAGATGTATGTTAATGATATGTGCATATTTCTCTGTGTTATACTTTGATTAAATGTTCACTTATAAAAAAGAAAATATTCCAAAATATTTTCTTGTAAATAGTTCTGAAATAGCGTTGTACACTATACTATCACAACTGATTGTAAATGTTACATCAAAGTTCTTGGGCCCTGAAATTATGATGGTCAATGTTAAGCTCTTCCCCTGATCCTGCCACGGAACTCAGAACAGCTCCATGTGACTAATTTATTATCTAGAAATTTTATGCTGAGCATTTTCCTCAGGCTTTTAGTCAAAACCAAAGCTAGTTTTTGTCCCTGCTGTTTTTAAATTCATAATATGAAAAATACTGCATCAATAAGGTCACGTCCAAGTGTGGGTCAACACCAAATATTATGGATGCTAAAAAGAAAGAACAGAATATCAATCCATTCTAAGAAAATTAAACCCATCACTCTCCGTATATGGGGCCAGCGCCCTACTCACTGAGCCACAGGCGCTGCTCCTAAGACAATTTAAAATAAACTTGAATATTGACTGATTCAGAGAATTTGCTCATTGGCCTTTGTATCCACTTTTTCAACACAGCTAGAAAATGTTAAAATTATGTCCTTAATGAGTTAATCACCTGGTCTCCAAATGCCTTACAATATTTTTTTGTAGTTCAACTATTCTATTATTTTTGTTTGACCTTTAGGAAATGGACTAGACACTGTAGCTAATTAAAAATCCAAATATGAGAAATATGTCTCAAAAATACACTGCCACTCTACCCACTGAGCACTCCATTTTCTCATGAAGCAGTTGTTGAGAAGACAGGGCCGCGGTTTTAGAAGAGTCCTCTTTGTTCAGAAGACAGAGTGTGTTAGTAGGAGCCTCTTTGTTTCCATTTGTGTTGATTTCCACAACCCATCTTGGTTGGTAATTTCTCCTTTTCCCCTGAGGCTGATCAGCAAAAAGTAAGAAAATCGGCCCACTTTCTTGAAATATTTCTATGAGCCCATTTTTTTTCTCATGCTATCTGTCACATATCTACCTGAGTAGATGAAACTGTATCTGTGCTAAATGCTGCCCTTTCAGCCAGCCTTGTTGGATGGTGATGATGTAGGGTGTTTCTCCCCCTAAAGTAGTCTCTAATTTCTGTCCTTACATGATCAGCTTGTGGGACACACACAAACATACATTAACACACATTTGCATGTATGTGTACACATTCACTTTCTGTAACTGTGTAACTTGTCTGCATACATCTATATACAGGCATCTATTATTTCTTTTGAACATCTTGTATGTTTTCTATGGTGTGATGCTGGTGGAATGCCAAGGTGTTCTAGATTACATACAAGTGTTCTTACCTTTTTTACCCACAAATACTAGAAATGATGTATATCATGTATCAAATGATGTAGATACATCATTTCTTAGCAGGTGAATTTTAAGCTACTAAACATCATGTTTACATAATGATTAAAATAATTCACATTTAAGACAATGTTTGAGTAGTAGGGCAACAAGATTGCTCATATAGGCCATTTTCACCTGAAATTAGGATGGTAAAAACTACTCATATGCTGGTGGGTGCCTGCTGTCCCAGCTACTTGGGAGGCTGAGGCAAGAGAATAGCTTACGCCCATGAGTCTGAGGTTCCTGTGAACTGTGATGCCATGGCACTCTACCCAGGGCGACAACTTGAGATTTTGTCTCTAAATAAATAAATAAATAAATAAGCTACTCTTATGCAAGTGTCCATAACATTTTTGATTCTCAAGGACTCGACAAGTCTCTGAAGATAGAGTTCTTTTTCTCTTTTACTCATTACCGTGTTCTAAGACTCTGGAACTGTGACTGGCAGCATGGTAGGAATTCAATAATGTTTGTTTCAGGAATAAACAAATTTACACAGAGTTAAGGCAAGTGTGAGAAAAAATTTTTTCGTATTGTTAAATTATATGTATATCTGAATTGAACTATTCTTACAAACAAAAATAAGATGCATAAAGCATGACATTGAACTTAATTATAAACAATGCTTGCATGGAATTAGCATTTAAGTATATAATCCAGTGACTTTGTAAATCCACCAGTCTTTAGTGCCCTGGGGTCTCTTTACTAACTCTTAGAACAGTATCTAGACACTTTAACCTCCAGTGAATGGATTTTGCAAAAGTATAATGCTGGTGGCACCTGTGGCTCAAAAAAGTAGGGCGCTGGCCCCATATACCAGAGGTGGTGGGTTCAAACCAGGCCCCAGCCAAACACTGCAAAAAACAAAGTATAACACTGCCATCACACACTAGCCTGATCTTTATTTCACTTAAGGCCACACGGATCTGCCCGTCTTCTTAAGTCTGAGGGACAAAACTAAGGTGACAATTCAGAACATCTTATTTATGACACCAATGGGACTTAGAGAGGTAAAAGAATAGGGAATCAAAGAGAAAGAAACCAAATTATATTTCACTTAAAGAAAACTGCTTTTCTGCAAGTAGCAATGAAAAAATCCCAAAGCTAACAGAGAAAATATTGTGTTTTATTTTATTATTCTATTGATCTATTGGTCCCTCAATAGTTATTCACATATATACACATACATATATATATTATGTATATATATCTATTATATTAGACTCTTCTATTATAAATACACATACATATAATTTTATTAATGAAAAACACATACATATGTAATTCTCTACCTATGAGAGGCTCATTGTATTCATTCAGCCATATTAAGTGAAGTTAACACTAAGGACAGTATTACTTACCATAGGTTTATTCTCAGTTCAATGTAATAAAAGAATTATGAAAATTTAAATATACTTATGGATGTTTCAGTAGTTGACATGGTTCTTCCCCCCTACTAGAAATTCCAATATTTTGGTGGAAAAAAAACGAATACAAAATAAATACTTGACAGGATTCATTCCTGTAAATAAGTTGTAATATGTTGGGAAAAATAATGTATCAAGTACTTTGAAATTAGAGAAATTAGAGAATGATCAAAAAATATGGCAATAGAGTGCTAAATTATATGTGATCAAATACTAAATTAAATAATGTAAAAATAACATCTAAAAGTACTAGAGAAAAATAAATAAATGCTTTCGGATATTATAGAGGAAGCCTGTTGAAGATTATGGAAGACTATGATGGGAATTAAAGAAGTTAAGAAATTGAGACATGGCTTTCTGTCCTGCAGTCCCACAAGAGAGAAAATATGAGTATTTTTAGCAGCGATGAATGATCTCTCTTAAAGTCTAAACTTTTTGGTGCCCCACGGAACGCACCAGGCTTTTACCCCTCTGTGGTATCACATCTCCACACTGTGCTGTAGAACTCAGAGCAGGGAAGTGGAAGCTGAACTGTGGCAATGTGTAGGATTTACTGTGTAATATGTTACTGTATGTAGTAACAGAATATCTGTATCTGAAACTGAGTAATTTATAATGAACAGAGATTTGTTTCTTAAAGTTCTGGAGCCTGGGAGACAAAGGTCCAGGGGTCTGCATCTGACAAGGGTCGTCATTGCATGGTGAAGGCAGAAGGGCAAGATGACAGAGTGAGGGGGCCAAACTTGAACTCACTCTTATAACAAACCCACTCTTATGATACAGAACCCACTCCTGCAAGAACAACACTAATCTGCTGATGAGGAGAGTCCTCATGACCTAAACACCTCTTAAAGGTCTTGCCTCTACACACTAATTCATTGAGAATTGCATTTCCAACACCTGCTTTGGGGAGGCACATTCAAAGCATTGTAGCAATGTTTTCATAACACTGTATGCGCACCTTGCATTTTATTAAATGTATTTGGAACTATCTTAAAATGCTATATCTAAAGAGTCAACTATGGAAAACACCTACCTAGAGATGATAATCAGCGATTGCATGAATTAATATTTTGTGTGTAATTAGAACTCTGTAGCAGTAGATGTTTATTTACCTATGTAATTTCTGAATTCAGTTCCCAGTGATTAAAACAAGGACTATAAAATTCAAAATGCATGTGTAGCTAACATTTAGCTCCGTATTTATACTTGTTACTGAGCAAAAATTATGGCAACTTAGAAGTGAAAATTTTAGGTTTCTCCATTTTTAATAATTTGAGTGTTTGCCAAATATTCTTCTTCGCTAATAAGATTCATCAACCATTCCTAAAACATACTAATCAAATGTCCCACTGATAATAAGACATGAACTTGTTTTTCTCCTTAAGAAGAAAAAAAAAAGTCAACAATATTCAGGTATTTTTTAAATAATTACCCATTATCATACTATTACAGCACTCACTGCTTGATATCAGATTGTGTGATCAGCATGTTTGCACAGTATCTTCAAAGCACGCACGTTGTTAACAATGCCTCTTGCTGTTTCATAGGAATGGGTGATAATATTCTTTTTTTTTTATTAAATCATAGCTATGTATATTATAGTGATTTTAAACTTAAAGAATTTTCTTCTTCTTCTTCTTCTTCTTTTTTTTTTTTTTTTTTTTTTTGCAGTTTTTGGCCAGGGCTGGTTTTGGACCCGCCACCTCTGGCATATGGGGCTGGGGCCCTACTCCTTTGAGCCACAGGCGCTGCCCTCTTTCCTACTTTTTTATACAAATGATAAGCACTTCAAAGATGCTTGACAGGATTCATAATAATTGATAAGACGTTTTAGCGGAATTTATTTTAGTAGATAAAAATGTGGAACTATCTGGTTTTAATTTTGTGGCTGTTTTTCCCCTTCTCTTTTTTTCACTTATGTGGAATATTATTCCATATTACATTTTAAAAATTCTCTTTGCAGAAGGTGGGTTCTCTACAAAGCAGATACTGAGATGGACTTACAAGTACAGATTCATTGTAGAATAGCACAGGGAAGAAGCAGGATTGGAATAAACTACCAGACCATGGCAAAGACCTGTAAAGTCTCTGTCAGTCCAAAGGAGAACTCTTGAGTAAATGCAGGCCCTTAAGGAAGCCCCATACTGGATAAACATGGCTAGGTCTTTTACAATTGCCTTGCTCAGACCCTGCCTGCAATCCACTCTGGGAAAGCAAACCTTCAGCTATCCCTGCCTGACTCAGCCTTTGTCAGGACCGTAAGAAGATTGAGCTGCTGAAACACAGCTATTAAATATTCTGTGTTAACACTAACACAGAATAGTTGCATGAATTGCAATAATTTTTTATTTTAATCTTTTATTAATTCCATCAATAACATTAGTAAATTTTTTTTCACTTTTTAAAAGTAATTTATAGTACATAAGTTTTCATTTTAGTTTCTATACTTAATTCTTTGAAAAAAAACTACTAATTTCTTTTAAAATGCAAATACTTTAGATTAATATGAACAAGGAAAAAGTGAGACTGAGGAAAGAACCATCTAGCATACTCAAAAAACTATTCAAGCATTTGAGCAATATATCATCTTTAACTGTAGGAAAAATGTGAAACTATTTTTAAGATTAATTACATTAATCAGCAGGGGAGAAAATGTGATCAAAATTGACATGTAGGTGAGTGATGGTTGTAATAGAATTTGCAGTTTTCCCTGTTGGGCATGTCACCAAAACTGCCATGACAGTTTTAAGTAAGCTCAAAAGCTGGACAATATCTTCAAAGAACCCACGTTGTTAACAATGCCTCTTGCTGTTTCATAGGAATGGGTGATAATATTCTTTTTTTTTTTATTAAATCATAGCTATGTATATTATGGTACAACGAAACTAGCCATTGGAAATTAAAATGTCTTTCATTGAAAACAAATGTCTGTTACAATGCAGTTCCTTTTATTAGAAACACGGCTAATCAAATAAAAAGGCCTGTCCCTCTTTCCTGATCATCACAATTATGGCACTAAACCAGTGGAAGGATGCTAAGTTTAATCTCAATAAAGTATCACAGTGACCAGAAATGGAATTAATTTACTTAAAAGAAGTGAAGGGAATATGCTATGCTTTGGAAATTGACATGTTAAATCTGTCTTCAAGTGATTTATAAAATAAAATACATGAAAATTCCCATGGAAATGAGTATTATGCGGTAAACTTCAAAGGGAAATTCCTGGCTGTGAGTCACAGTCATAGGCAAAGAACTATTCTTTAAATTAATCCTATTTAGGGAAAATTATGCAATGTAGAAATGTAAGATGCCAATATAAGATCAGAATTAAAACCATCTTTGAGAGCAAATATTTTTATATGAATAGGGGACATAGAATTACAAATCACTTCGCTCTAGGGACTATGAAAAGTACTCTGTATGAAAGAGTGCTGGTTATGTTACTAAACTCTTTGATGTTTTCCTTTGTTCCATTTGAATTTACTCTCACCAAAATCATACTGTATAAATCAGCAATATTTTAGAGCAGGTCCTGATAGGCGAAATCTTGTTCTAGACTGTCACGTTTCCATATCAACTTTGGAATTTACTTTAAAGAAAGGATTGCTAAGATTTTTGTTGATATTTTATTGAATTTATAAATAGAATTGAGAATTGACATTTTTACATGTTGTAGGTTTCTAATCTTTGAACATGGTTCGTGTAGACTATATTATTCTCTTCAATTTAAAGTTTTACAGTTATGTGTATGCGTATGTGTTGTAAATTTAATTTAAGATTTGTTCTGTAGCATTTGAGTTTTCCTGTTATTCCAAACAGTATCCTCACAGACTAGAAGGAAAATAATTGCAATAAATACCACAAAGAAAGGGTATAGTTTATGGAATAGATACAGAACTCCTATAAATCAATAAGAAAAAAAGCAGCCCTACCAAAGGAAAAATGGGCAAGATATTTGAACAAAAAAGAATTAAAAGGAAATTCATATGTTAAATAAGCATATAAAAATGTATTCAACCTCATTATTCAGTGTAAATAAAAATAAAAACCATAAAGAGATACCACTACATATTTGACAGGACAAATAAAATATAGAATGGCAAATTTTTGCAAGGATGTGGAGTAACAAAAATTCAAATACACTCTTAATTAGAGTATAAATGTGTCTAAAAGCTTGGAGAATTATTCGGCATGGCATACTGAAGTTAACATGTGTATGCATATGATTAGTATCCCACTTCCCACGAACAAGTAATCCAGAATGAATATGATCAAACTTATTCCAAAATACCATCTTTTAGTCTTAATCTCCTAGGAATTTCCCCACACCAAATTCTGTATCAGTTAAAGTTCAGTCAGGATGCATAAACCACACCAGTTATTTGAATATGGACATTTCAATATAAAATCACATTCATTAAGAACAAGAGTATGCCTACTTAAGGGAAATAAAATACAATGTTTTAGAATATTCTAGGACTCAGAGGTTATACCAAGGAAAAACAAACTTAGGAAAAAGGATTCCTCCCTAAGGCTGAGCATCCATCCTCCTTGATGCTGGAGAAGATTGCTGAGTTGCCAGGGAAGAACTGGTCCCTAGCAGTGGGACCAACGCTGAAAAATAGGAAGCCAATGAGCTACTAGAGATGATGCCTGGGCCTTCTCCTTCCTAGAGCTGGCTCATGGCCAGCAGATAAAGCCTAAGGAACAGGAAAGTTTCTGCCAAGCTCTGGGTGGGCTGAGGCCAGTGAGAAGGAAATTGTGGAAGACGATTGACAAACAAAAGCTTTGTGGAACACAAGCATTTCCTTGGATAGGGAGCTTGCTGCAGCACATCAGGGGAATAAGCACAGCCCTTCTGCAATATCTCTTTATCACTCTTGACTGACAAAGTTGAATTTTGTGACAGCTGATCATAAAGAAATGTTTGCTGGTGCCAGCTCCTGTATCACACAGCAGGTAAATGAGGGTGATTTGGAGTTGAGTGGCAACAGGTCAATAACAAGTTCAAGGAGGAATTAGGATATTTACCATAAGAATTTCAGAAATAAACTAATCTAATCAGGAGTAGCTATGTAGATATGGGCTGATGTAAATTTTCAGAGTACTGGCCTAGATGAATATAGGCCTGGATATTAACTAGAAAATACTCTCCCAAGACTCAAAATTAAGTCTCCTGCCATGAACACCTGGAATTATCATAAGGACACTGTTGGAATGACATTCCCTGAAACTTGGAGGGGGTGGCAGCATAATGTACATGAAATGGAGATGCTGAAACTACCTGTGCAGAATATTGACAAAAGCATTGGAAAGCTGAGGAGGTGAGAATGACAAAATTGACTCATGACATGAATCTAGGCAATCTACCCACTTTGTAAGTATCCCTAAGTGAAGACAAAGACCAATTTGGCAACTGAAGTGCCTTGGTGAGCAGAGGTGAGTGATGATGGTTGTTCCTAGAGGGGATATCAAGCTTCCTGAGATAACAGCGGCTCCAAATAACCTGGGATTAACCCCTGATGTAGAAAATAATGAATTCTCATTTATTAGCCAATAGCAGTTTTACACAAAAAGATCCTTCTCTGATGAAAAGGCCTCATCCATGTAGGAACGGCCTTGCAATGTCACAGTAAGTACATATAAATATTCTACAATACTTCCCTAAAGTGATTTGTAACAATCTAATCAAGAACCATACTCTGAAGAATGGGAAATATCCAGGTTCAGAATATATTTGAGTATATGATCAGAGCTGAACCTGAAAATGGGTCACCCAGAATGTCAACGTGGTCTGCCTATTATGGAAGTTAGGGGATAAATTGACTCCCAGACTGATCCATCTCACATAGGTACAATGGTTTTTATTTTAACAAACCCTGGCTCTTTTCATAGTCTTTAGTCTGTGTGATACTTAACAAATGGGAAATATTCACACTGATTTTGTGTTGCTGTTCAGAATAAGAGACACCATAAGAAAACCCCCAAACTGCCACTCCCCTGTCCCACCTGAGGTATCAAGTCAGCAGCAGCTATACCATAATTCGCGATGAAATACAGAGGTTAGTATTACAACCAAAGATTAAAGGATGCACAGGTGAGAAAAACTCCTCAGATCCCCCATTGAATTCATTTGTCTAGTCCTTGTGAAAAAAATGGATTTGGTCATCTATTAGGGATTTAGTTATGTGGTATCACAGCTACTATGTGCATCTGTAGAGAGTTTCAAAAGCATTTTAAACTTTATAAGAAAAGACTGCAGTGAACACTGTCTTGTGCTTCTGGTTACCTTCCTTAGATCACTCAGCCAATATGGCATGGATTCTGGATGCCAAAATGTGTGTATTTTTAAGAGTCTGATTATCACTGTTGTCTTAAGATATTTTCTTCAAAGTAAATGACAAATGACATGTAAAACACTTCTATCATTTCTTTTAAGAAGGAAGAATAGAGCTTGGTGGAATAATTTAGAGGCAACTAATATACTCTTTAAAAAACCCATTATTATGTAACTTGCAAGGCTTCTACTTTGGGCATGACCAACATCAAGGAGAGATCTGTGGCAGGGATTTGAGTATTAAGCTGTCAAACATCTTGGGAAATGTGACTTACAGATCTAATGATGCCATGTGAGGTCTCTGAAAGGCCCAAAGGTAAGAGTTGAAACACGGCCAACATAATTATTAACTAAAAGACAGACTTCTGCATAAAAATGATAATTTTTAATTTTTTAAAAATGCTACCCAATGTGTTAGTGAGCCCTGGTAATGACCAAGCAACTGATGTTATAACATCAAATGACTAGGAAGTTGGAGCTGCATCTCATGAGTTGGGTCAGATGCAAGAAGACTTACATGTAGGCAAACTAAGGAGACACCCATCATGTGGCACCTTTGAGATGAGGATGGAACAAAGCTGGGACATTTTCAGGCGCATAACTAAGTGGCCAATCTCCCCTGTCACCTCCCTTGATTATACTGATGTGCTTCCACAACTCACCTTTCCGACCTTAACTGAAACTTTCCAATAACCAGCTAACATAAGTGTGAAAAATGTAATCCTGGAACATGGCAGGATTGGCTCAATATGTTGTGACAGCCAAAAATGGGTTTCCTAAGACCTAAGTAAGAGCAAAAAGAGGAAATTCTCCCAGTGAGCAAAGTCTAGAGTAACATGTGGATTATTAACCTTGTGTGTGTTGATAAGCAGGCTAAGATGAGGTTATACTCACACTTCTATGCAGTGTCAAATGATTCAGTGGTTAAGTCAGGGGCATAAGACTCGAAATATTGAAATCCTGGTAACAAAGAGATCGAGGTAGAATGCATGTGAAGAGTTCTATTCCCCTGGGGACAATGTGTCTGTATCTCTGCATCCAGCCTTTGTGATGGGCATGGAGATAGATGCCTTTCAAGGATGAGCCTGCTGGTCCAGCTCCCATCAGAGGGTTTCCAACCTGTCAACCCTTCAGAGTTTTCCTGTGGCAGAAAATATCTCTCTTAGGGTGCTCAGACCTTAACTCTCTACAGAACAGCAGCAACCTTTGTCTCTATACCTAAGATCCTTTGGATGGGTTCAATAGCTGTGTAGGGGGATTAAAGAAAATTGGATTAAAGGCCTACAGGACCAGTTTCTGTGTTGACCAGTATCAAGAAAAATTACCAAACAATGATTTTTTTCAAAACATAATTAACACTCACATAAACCTGGAAGCTAAAAAGATAATATAACAAGTATTACCAAATTGCTGGACGTGTATTAAAGATGTTGTACAGTTTGAGAGAAATTTGAGAGCTGAAGGAGATGAGGACTGAAATACACAAAAATGCATTTTTGATGAGGTGAAATATGAGTGAATCTTTAAATTAAGGAGATATGTACAAGCTGTACTCAACATGGAAAACCCCAAGGAAATCCCCTAGCAAATATGAATAAAAGCCTTGAGCTAATTAGAAGAGAAGGGAAGGTCAACTGTGTCCCACTAGATTGTAAGGTTCTTGAGAAATTAATTCTTAATTTTCTTCTTTATTCTCATTTCTATTCACTGGAATCTGGACATGATGACCTCTTAGCTATTCTCTAATCATGCTAAGTATGCTCCAGCATTTATGGCTTTTGCAGTTGCTAGTCCTCTACTGGGAACCCAAATGGCTTCCTTCCTGTTGGTGCAAATGCAAACTTCTTGTGAGAACTTTCCTGGCCAATGTGGCTAACATGGCTCACTGCTACTCCCTTCTCTCTGCTTTATTTGTCACCCTTAGCACTAGTCACCATCCAGCATGCTATGTACCTTGGCAATGCATCTTGTGCATCTTGTTTATTTTCTGTTTCCCCCTCCCCAAAAGAAAGGGTTGGCTTCTCTATTTGTATTCCTTAAAAGCTAGCCTATGGGGAAAAGAGTTGACTTCTGCCTCCAATTGCTTAAAGTAATCAATCTTGGTAAATGGTGTAGCTTGAAGTGCAGCCCACAGTCACATCACACATGGGGTAGCTACGAATCTCTCTGCCTCAAATCAGTGGCACTCATTTGGAAGAATAGGCCTGAAGTCAAACTCTCTGTCAAATTGTTCTCACATCTAGCCCCTAAGCAGCCTGTGAAGATTTGTTCATAGTTTAGAATCACACCGTCCTGTGTCCAGCTTGGCCAAATCTGTTCACTGCCCTAGTGTCAAAATGGTTAAGAGGGCACCCAGGTAACCATTCTGGCCCTGGCGGTCTGACATGTGAGCTTTATGGCCATTTCTCTCTCTTTATAGAATCTTTTCTAGAATGAATTTCATGAATTTTCACAAGTTTTTATTCAGCACTGGATTCCCAGAACCTAGAAAATAGTTTTTACAAAGAAAGGCTCAATAAGAAATAGTGACTGCACTCATATTGCCCAGAGAGCTCCCAGGCTACTGAGGGCCCTCAAGGACATGAGTAATAACACTTGGCCAATGATTGATTCATCTTGATGATGCTGCTAAAATGGCAGAGAAAGGAGGCATCGAACACAGGGTGAGGCATCATTAAAAGACAATGCAAGGGAAGTCAGGGGGGCAATAAATTTTCAAATGAAAGAAGCAGTGAAATGCCAAAAACTCTAAAAACAACAAGAAAAATAAGGACAGAAGAAATGCTTCTGATTTTGGAGAGGAGTAAATCACTGGTGTCTTTTAAGAGAATTTACAAGTGAGATATGAATTCTGATCAGATTTCAAGTAAGCGAGAAGGAAAAGATTGGCGACAAAGCACAATAAAAAATGCAGGAGAGTGAAATGGAATTAGCATTGAGCTGCACCTTCCATATCAGATGCTTCACGTGAACATTATATACAACATATTTTTAATCTTACTTGTATCCTTTATTAATAGTTACTTTGATTCCCATTTTACAACAGGAAAGACTGAAGATGAAAGAAATTAAGGAAATTATAAAGGTTTTGAAACTCATTTGTAAGATTTAAACCCAGATTGATTGGGTGCCCTCTAGGGAGGATAAATGGATCAAATGAAGATAAGGTTTATTTTTAACATGGAGACGGACTATGAGTATTCAGATTGGACAAGGAAAAAGTTCTGAGAAAAGTAGTGTTCCACAGAGAAATAAAATATATCTTCTTTTGACAAAAATATTGTTAGTCTATATGGTTAAAGTTGAATCTAGATTTTGTGGTAGACAAAATGATACACAATAGAGAGAAAGTTAATATTCATGAAGATCAAGACCTCTGAGTCTTCTAAAGGTGTATTGGGTTTTCTCTTATTATTTGTGTGATCTTAAGCAATATACTTTACCCTTCTTGTGTTCCTGCCTCCACATCAACATAAATAAGAACAGTGTTTATTTATTTTAGTTATTATGAAGTTTAAATAAATTAATACATGTATAGCATTTAGAACGGTGACTGCAATATAGGAAGAACCATATATGTTAGCTATTGTTATAACACGGAGATACAGCAAGAGCATACCATGAAATATTATTTTAATTTTCTGGCAGATAAGTAGAGGTAAATTTCTATTTTAGAAATATGTTCAGGTTCAGTGCCTATAGCACAGTGGTTTTGGCGCCAGCCACATATACTAGACTGGCGGGTTCGAACCTGGCCCGGGACAGCTAATCAACAATGACAAGTGCAACAAAAAAAATAGCTGGGCATTGTGGGGGGCGCCTGTAGTCTCAGCTTCTGGGAGGGTGAGGCAAGAGAATCACTTGAGAGTTTGAGGTTGCTGTGAGCTGTGACATTACAGCGCTCTACTGAGGGTGACATAGTGAGACACTGTCTCAAAAAAAAAAAAAGAAAAGAAAAGAAAAATGTTAATATGTTCAAAGAGACAGTTTATAATTACCTAGTATAGATAATTATGAGGTAGAAGAGTCACGATGCCCTCTAGATGAGATTAAAAAAATCAGGAAGTTTAAACTTCTAAGTATATTCTAATATGGTTTAACATTCTTTCTAATAAATTATAATATAAATTCTACTTTCTTGCTTAGTACTCTCCCAGCCTTCATTCAAAGCTGATTTAGCTCTATTCTCCTTTGAAATATGTTGAAACTGCCTTATCTCAGTTTCTGTGGATATGGAAGCAGTTCAGCAGGGACCTCCAGCTTAGGGTTCTTCACAAGTAGGTGTTCCAGAATTAGCAGATAAAATAGGATGCCCAATTAAATGTGAATTTCAGGCAATCAAGAAATGATTTTTAGTACGTGGCTCAAACATTGCATACTTAAATTGGAAAAACAGGCCTTAGTTAATTTGAAATTCAAATTTGACTATAATCTTTTTAACTGTCAACCCTATAAGGCTGTAATCATTTCAAGGTTCATCAGGGAATGTTCTGTTTTCTAGCTCACTCACAAGATTGGTAGTAGTATTTAGTTCTTTGTAGGGTGTGGAATAGAGATCTTAGTTCCTCATGCATTGTGGATTGGAGGCCCCTTTAGATTCCCTGTCTGTGGGCCTGTGTGTGTATATCATCACCTCACAATACAGAAATTGGCTTTTAATGGCGTAAGTAAGCAAAATATCTGGGACTACAGGCACCTGCCACCACGCCCGGCTATGTTTTGGTTGCAGCCGTCATTGTTGTTTGGCAGGCTGGATTTGAACCTGCCAGCTCAGGTGTACGTGGCTGGTGCCTTAGCCACTTGAGCCACAGGTGCCAAGCCCCTGTACAAAATTTCTCATCTAAGAGTAAAATCAGAAGCCCTTGCCATGGTCTGCATTGGTTTGCATGGTCTATTGTATGTCATCTCTTTCTATTATATCCCCTCAGCTGACCTCACGGCTACAGCCAGACTGGTAGATAATTATGAAGTCACCCATTAATTCCTGCAACAACACCACCAAGCATGTGTTTGTCATAGGGGTTTTTTATTGGCTATTTTTATGTCTGTTGGTCTTGTAGATATCTGCATGATTAACTCCATCTCTTCATTTGAATCTTTTTCTAAAACATCTTCCCAATGAGACCTGCACAAACTACCCAATATAAAACAGCATCCTTTCCCATCTCTACAACCCAGACTCTTTTCTTTGTTCTTGTTTTATAAATTATAATGTTATATTCTAGCATATAATTCAATTTCCTTACTTACTTCCTGTACTATTTATTTATTTATTTATTTTTGAGACAGAGCCTCAAGCTGTTGCCCTGGGTAGAGTACCGTGGCATCACAGCTCACAGCAAACGCCAACTCCTGGGCTCAAGCGATTCTCCTGCCTCTGCTTCCTAAGTAGCTGGGACTACAGGCACCAGCCACAATGCCCGGCTATTTTTTGGTTGCAGCCGTCATTGTTGTTTGGCAGGCCGGGACTGGATTTGAACCTGCCAGCTCAGGTGTATGTGGCTGGCACCTTAGTCACTTAAGCCACAGGCGCCAAGCCCCTGTACAACTTATTATTTATCTCTGCTACAATATGAGTTTCATGAAAGCAAATGGTCTGTTTTTTAAACTATTGTTTTCCAAATGCCTATGAGTGTCTGTCTTGTAGAATATATTTTATCGATATTTGTTGAATAAATTTGAATAAAAGACGAATGAATAAGTGAATATTATATGTATTTTCTATCTTACAAGATTTCAAATACACAAAAGGTAGGATGTAGATCTTCAATTATTTGTATCCTCCTTAATACTTAACACAGTGACATGAAAGTATCTACATCAAATTACAAAATCTTTTTTAAGATGATATCTATATATTGACCTAAATTTTCAAGCACTACAGTATCATTTCTTTTTGTCTGTAATGATCCTATTGACTACAAAAAAGTTTATCAAAGTAGGTCTATAATGGGAAAAGTTTGGGCTATCAAGCGTTTTGGGCATATCAACCAGAAAAAGTCAACTTAGCCACTGTAAAATATGTGAATAAATGCTGCATAGTATTCCATAGTATACATATACCACAATTTATTAATCCATTCATGAGTTGATGGGCACTTGAGCTTCTTCTATGTCTTGGCAATCATGAATTGAGCTGCAATGAACAATTTGGTGCAAATCTCCTTATTATCAAGTGATTTTTGGTCCTTTGGCTATACACCTAGAAGAGGAATTGCAGGATCAAACGGTAGGTGTACATTTAGATCCCTGAGTGTTCTCCAAACTTCTTTCCAAAAGGAACATACTAGCTTGCATTCCCATCAGCAGTGCAAAAGTGTACCCTTTTCTCCACACCCACAACGTTTGTTGTTTGGAGATTTTGTGATGTGAGCTACTCCTGCTGGAGTTAGATGGTATCTCAGAGTAATTTTGGTTTGCATTTCTCCGATGATTAAAGATTATGAGCATGTTTTCATGTGTCTACGGGCTGCGTGCCTGTCTTCTTCAGAGAAGCTTCTGTTCATGTCTCTTGCCCACAATGAAATGAGATCACTTGTTGTTTTCTTAGTAATAAATATGAGTTCTCTGTGGATACTGGTTATTAGACCTTGTCGGAAATATAACTTGCAAAAATCCTCTCCCATTCTGAGGGCTGACTATTTGCTTTACTTAGTGTGTTCTTGGCAGTGCAGAAGCTTTTTAATTGGATCAGATCCCAGCAGTGTATTTTGGATGTTGCTTCATTTGCCTGGGCTGTCCTCCTCATAAAGTATTCTCCCAGGCCAATTTTTTCAAGCATTTCCCCTGCACTTTCTCTAAGAATTTTTATAGTTTCATGTGTTAGGTTTAAGTCCTTTAACCAGTGAGAGTCAATTTATGTTAGAGGAGAAAGGTATGGATCCAGTTTTAGTCTTTTACATGTCGCCAGCCAATTCACCCAGTACCATTTATTGAATAGGGAATCTTTTCCCCAATTTATATTTTTAATAGGCTTATCAAAAATCAAATGACAATAATTGTCTGGGTTCACCTCTTGGTCTTCAATTCTGTTCCATATATCTACCTCTCTATTTTTGTACCATGCTGTTTTGATCACTATCGATTTATAGCATAGTCTGAAGTCTGGAAACATGATTCCTCCTGATTTGTTTTTATTTCTGAGTAATGTCTTGGGTATTCAAGGTTTTTTCTGTTTCCATTTAAAACAAAGTACTAATTTCTCCAAGTCTTTAAAGTATGACAGAAGTGCTTTAATAGGGATTGCATTAAATCTATAGATTGCTTTAGGTAGTATAGACAGTTTAACAATGTTGATTCTTCCCAGCCATGAGCATGGTATATTTTTCCATTTGTTAACATCTTCAGCTATTGCTTTTCTCAGAGTTTCATAGCTCTCTTTATAGAGATCTTTCACATTCTTAGTTAGAGTTAGATATACTCCCAGATATTTCATCTTCTTTGGCACTATTGTAAAGAGAATAGAGTCCTTGATTGTTTTTTCCCCTTGACTATTATTGGTATATATAAAGGCTACAGATTTATGATTAATAAATTGTGGTAATGTATACCATGGAATACTATACAGCACTAAAAAATGGAGACTTTACCTCTTTTATGTTTACATGGATGGAGCTGGAAAATATTCTTCTTAGTAAATTATCTCAGGAATGGAAAAAATAATATCCAATGTACTCAGTACTACTGTGAAAATAATTTATAATCACTCACACTTGCATATGAAAAATGAAACACAACTATAGCCTAGGATGAAGGAGGGAAGGGGGTGGAGAGAGGAAGGGAGGGATATGGGTTGATAGAGGGAGGGTTAATAGGGGAACCACACTATGGAGCATATTGCTAGTACAAGTTGTATCTATCAGGTGTAGAACCCAAATGTCTTAATGCTGTAATTGGGTAAATGAGGTGAAAGCTATGTTGATCAGTAGCATGTAAGCGCTCCAATTTGTACAAATAATCAACACATCAAAACCCATAATGGCATAAATGTATGTATGATCTATGTACAAATGACTCAATAAAAATAAATAAATAAATAAAAATATGTGAATAAAATTTGAAATCCAAAGTTGTGGGTTATGAATTCAGTTATTTAAAGAAGAAAATCTTTTTGTTTATATTTTATTTCTGTTATATTATCTAATGTCAGTCTTGGTTTTTGTTATACCGCTTAATGCAGGTGCTACCTTGATTCAAATATATATTAATATTTTTCCAGAAGAAATAGAATAAGGTTCAGCTTTGAAAAGAAAAATCACCACCTAGAAACCAAGAAACAAACCTAAATGAAAATGAATATATTTAGTATATTGTACTTTCTGCCCCCTAAATATTGTCACATTAAAGTACAAGTGTGCAATTTTGTTAGTGCAAATATCATAATTCTAGGGCCCTCCCTGAATACTTACCTTTAGCTATATCTAGTAGAGAGCTTTGATGTCATAACTGTGGTACATTATGGCACCTTATTTTTCTGTGTCCTCATTCTTTTACTTCATTCATCTTTTTTTTTTTTTTTTTAGAGACAGAGTCCTACTTCATTGCCCTCGGTAGAGTACCATTGAGTCACAGCTCACAGCAACCTCCAACTCCTGGGCTTAGGCGATTCTCCTGCCTCAGCTTCCAATGTAGCTGGGAATACAGGTGCCCGCCACAACGCCCGGCTATTTTTTTTTTTTTTTGATGCAGTTTGGCTGGGACCGAGTTTGAACTCGCCACCCTTGGTATATGGGGCTGGCGCCCTACTCACTGAGCCCCAGGCTCCGCCATACTTCATTCATCTTTTATTCCATGCCTTCCATGCATATTTTGACAAAATTATTTTCAATCATGTTTCTCGTTCCTTCAGGAATAGTATTTATTATGTACTTAACTAACTTTTAAGTGACACGAAGCTGGGAAGAACAGCAAAAAATAATGACCCGATACAAATTAACATACAATGACATTAGGACATTAATGTAAAGGTCAAGTGCAAGATGGCAGAGCCTGACTTTACAACCTGACATATGGAAAACATAAATTAGGGAATTTTGGTTCACTGCGTATTCAATCTGAGTTTAAATACTATAGAAATGGTAAAACTAGAATTTAGACCATTTAAAAAATAATAACATATTGAGAAGTAGTAGTCACTCTCAGAACATAGTTTACATGTTTAGGCTGATGGGACTTGTTTTTTCAGAGTTGTTGGTAAATATGAAAATTTCAGATGAGAATGAAAGGAGAGTGTATGAAATGTATAATTGAAAAATCACTGAAGAAATGAGAAAGATTTGTCATGGGACACAAAGTCTTGAAGGCAATAAAAGAGTGCCAAAAGTACTTAAATCTTTATAACATCAGGAAAAGAGTCATGCATTTTAGGTTGGTCCGGAAAATGAAATTAAATTTAATGAATGCAAATTATAGAAAAACAGACAGAGTTTAATATTGTACAGGAATGAACTAGTGGTTTAACAATTAGTGTTGAGTATCTGTGAAATAAGCTTTACCATCAACTATTTTCATCCCTTGAGGAGCAGTAAAAGTTGATGTAGTCATTTGTTTAGAGGCAGTTTTCTAAAAGAATGGTGAAAGAACGAGGTAGCCCTTTAAGAGCATTTTACTCTGATGCCGGGATGTCATATTGAAAACTTGACTTTAGCCATAACTCCTCCATCCTAACTTTTCTATTCTGGTGAGACAGAAATTTATTCTGTTCCATTCCCTGCGACTTCATTTTTCTTGTCACCATCACCATTTGCCGCTTCCACTTGCCTTTCCAGAAAGTCACTTGTTTCTCTGCGAAGCCCGGGTAAGTGCTACTTACACTGTGCTAAAATACTTGCCTCTTTTACTTTTCCCTTTTCATCCTTTCCAGTATCCATTACTTGTACTGTAACTACAATAAAGCTGATAGAAAAATGGGGGTAAAGACAGTTAAAACAGAATCTGTTAATAGAATATTGGAAGATTTTTAAAGACCACGTTTCCCCTCACACTGGGGAATACAAACCACGTCAAAAACAAGGTTGAATCAACGAAAGCATGTTGCATAAAGCCATTTTCACTCCAAAATAACTTTCTAAGTAACTGTGCACAGAATCCAATTTCTCCCAACATATTACTTGATCCTGTACTGTGAGTGGTGGAAGGAAAGTAGAAGGAGGTTAATTAGATGAGCAGCTTAATGGTGTCTCTGCAACGAAAGTGTTTGCTTCACTCTGCTCTATTTCCCATTAAGGCAACAGCCACATTTTTCCAGAGACATGCCAGATGTTGAATCTCCTAAACAGGTTAATTGGATAGGATAAATATCATGAACCAGTATAATTCACATTTTACAAAAGCCCAAATGTGATCCAATTGTGTTTTTCCTTAGGGCCATTGTTATGTTTAATTTTTTACTTATCTACATTTTTCTTAGTTCATATACTTAAAAATAAATGATTATTTGAAGCTATTCAATGAATAGCTATTCAATTGGATGCTTCCTGACAGTAAATGAGAAGAGAAACTAGTTTACTAGTTTCTGGCCCTACCGAGTTTTTTAGTAATATTTCTTTGATCACAGATTTTCCAATAATTAATAAACCTTGCATCTTATCTGCATCAACCTGTGCACTCCCTAGACACTGGTAAATCTCATTGCTTCCCCCTCTTGCCTATTTATGGCTTCTGAGCTCTGAAAAACATGCTTTATAATGATAGTGAATAGCCCTGATCACTCCAACGTATTTTCACACAAATAAGACTCTGAGCTTTCTTTTGGCGCTCAAAGAACGTGATTTTCCATGCCCACAGAGTTACCAGTCTCTGGACGACTTTGCCTTGCTTCCCCTCCTATCAATCCCACTTACCCAATCCTATTTTGTTACGATCTGAGAACATTCAGTGAGACTCTCTTCAATTGCCTTTCACTCCTGGGGAGTGTGTATCTATATTTCTGTCCTCCTAAGCAAAACTCTTCTATTTTCATTTTGGTTCTTCAGACTTCAAAAATTTTCTTCTGTTAATTGTTCCACAACTCTATTCTAGCGTAAGCCCTGGAATAAGTCACTAAAATTTAAACACAGCTCAACTCTTGCTTATGTTGGAATTCTATATTCTTAGATTTAAATACATATTCTCTCTTGGTTCGACTCATTTTATCCATTATATTTCTTCCCTGACCAGATACAAGGGAGAGAAATGTGCATTTTCTGACTCTTCAGTGTACCAGGAAGACAGACTGTGTTGTTAAATTACCTGCTTCCGTCTTAACACTTCCACATTCTATACGTTCTAAGAACTTTACTTCATGAGACACCCCTTTTCTCACTTGAAAAAGGAGATAATAACGTTTTCAGAATTAACTCAAAATATCTAAGAAGTTTAAAAACATCTGGAACATACTGAGAATTTATTAGCCTTTGCTAGCTTTATTAGCACTGTTTTAAAAAATGTGTTTGTATTAAGTTTTATAAGAAAAGTTAATATATGTAATTGTATTTATAAATTGTTTCATTCAAAATCTAAAATCTAGGGAGAAATGTAGATGTTCAGAAGTTTTTCTTTTATATCCTATTTTTTGCTTTTAAAGATTGTAATGCTTGGTTACATAAAAGAAATGCTTTCGTTAGCAATTTTGAGGTCTACAGTAGTGAAGATTATTTGAATGCTGTGAAAGAATTTCTAAATATTAAGTAGGAGTTAAGATATCAAAGAGCTGCTCACTTTCTAGACATCTATCTGTTCTTAACTTTAATGTTTTTCTAGGTCCCAATAAATAATTTAAGTTATAGCTGAGAAAATCCATAGCAAGTAGAATGTAGGGTGTCTAAGCATAGTCTTTAATATTTATATAATAGGTAAAGTATTTTTCCATAACCTGTAATGTATATCTTCAAACAAACACTACACGCATACACCACATATGTAGATATGTAAATATATACATTTTTGTTTTCTCACACATCATTTTTAAAATATAATATCTGAATTATATTTCAATATTTTAAATGCGTCAGAAATACATATAGAAAATATTAGTGAAAAAATAATATTTAAATGAGCAGATACATTGTCATATTATCCATTTTAGTGTTAGTAACTTTCTAAGATGATTTTCATATCTGAACTTTAGGTAAGTAGCCACATTTCACCTTTCTTTCTAGGTATTTGTATTTTCTTGTTGATACTAGTTCTTTATTTAATCATTCTAATGTATTTGTATTTTATTGGAAACACTGGATTGAATGACACTGTTTTTTGGAAAGATGTCCGCTCTCATTTCCCAGTATTTCAATTAGATATTATTATTCTTATTTTATATAGTCAGCGTTTATCTATCATTTATCTTTTCCCCATTTTGTCTCATATTTAACTTTTCATTTGTTTTTGAAATAATGTGTGATTTCCTGAAGTCCATTTTTTCCTGGAATTTTAGTGTTTTAATCAGTAGGCCTCTAAATGTACAACTTTGTTGTTTGTATATATTATTGGAGAATATCATTATCTTGCACTTTTGAAATTAACATTACTGGAATGAAAGCCATGTTTTGCCAGCACAATGTATAAATAGACTCTCTCCTTGGCTTCCCTTGTTTCCATTTCAAAGTCAATTGCCTGTGATCATCAGTTTTGCATAGTTAAACTTTTCTCCTAAGCCACTTTGACCTCTTTTCTTTTCTTTTTCGGTGATCTGGAGTTTTATTGCCAAATATCTAGATGCTTGTTTCTTTTTCAGATTTGTTTTTCCCCTCTAAATCGAAGGATTCGTGTTTTTATAAATTCCAAAAGGGTCTCATTTCTCCTCGTCTTGAACTGGTTTCTCTTCCTTTTATTCTCCAGTTTTTTATTTGCTCAGATGTGAGACACTTCATTTCACATCCCTCATGAATCTCCGATACTCTCTCACATTTTAAATCTCATTTCCCTTTTCTGATTCACCTTGGGTAATTTTTTAAGAATGACTTGCGACACCAATCATTCTTGTCCAACTGAGTCTCTCCTGCTATTCATCCATCCACTGAATTTTTAATCTCAAAGATATTTTTCATGCTTTAAGTACTTTTTGATTATTTCAAAGTATAGCAGTTTCTCATGCTTGACATTCTCTTTTATTTCTTTAGATATAATTAAAATATGTATCTTTATTTCTCGTTTAAATATTCTGGTATCTGAAATATTGGATCAATAATTCAGTTCAATAATGCAGTCTGTTTATTCTTGCTCCTGGAGGTTTATTTCCTTAAGCACTGTGATAGAGAGAGAGAGAGAAAGAGAGAGAGAGAGAGAGAGAGAGAGATCACAGTGAACCACACCAGTCCATAAGTATATAGCAGCTAACTTCTTTATAATTCGAATTTAAAGTAAAAAATGTTCACACTAATAGCAAAATGGGGGGTGGCGCCTGCGGCTCAAAGGAGTAGAGCACCAGCCCCATATGCTGGAGATGGCGGGTTCAAACCCAGCCCCGGCCAAAAAATAAAAAAAATTCCTGCTAAATGCAAAATGTAGAAAGTAAAACAAAGACAAACAAAAAAGAATTGTATCTTATATAAAACACTTTATAACTTTAGGAAGTTATTAACTCCCTAAAATATATATAAAAATATTTGAAAATAAAGATATTCACAGTAAAAAAGCATGAAATGTCCCTAAATATATAAAAATGCTCACATTTATAATACTTAGAAAATCTACATTAAATTACACAGTAGTTTTCATCTGCTTGACAAACAGAAATATGGTTATGCATTCTGTTTACAAGACTGAGTGGAAACATAAAGAATCTACCTAGGCTCGGCGCCTGTGGCTCAACAGGCTAAGGCACCAGCCACATACACCTGAGCTGGCGGGTTCGAATCCAGCCCGGGCCTGCCAAACAACAATGACGGCTGCAACCAAAAAATGGCCGGGCGTTGTGGTGGGTGCCTGTAGTCCCAGCTACTTGGGAGGCAGAGGCAAGAAACTCGCTTGAGCCCAGGAATTGGAGGTTGCTGTGAGCTGTGGATGCCACGGCACTCTATCC
>CAUYRH010018110.1:0-28801 GCA_963574655.1 Perodicticus potto
GAATATAAATGTCTTTATATATTGATTAAAAGGCCATGAAGGCTATGTTAAATAGTTCAATGAAAATATTTCAGATTGTATATGAAGTCAGCACATTGTGCCCCATGATTGCACCAATGTACACAATTATGATTTAATAAAAATTTTTAAAAAAGAAAAAATAATAAAAATTTTACATATCTAAATTTTCAATTATCTTATGATCCTCACCATACATCTTATGAAGCTACCTATCTCTCACTTTGATCAATATAATTCTTTGGGAATTATAAAGAAGGATCCGTTGTAAATTACCACAACACGGGGGCATTATGTCTCTTGCATTTGCTACAGGCAGAGACATTTAAGAAACACAAGCTTCTGATTTCTCTGGGTCTGAGAATTCACCAGAAAAGGTGATAGCAAGAAGCATGAGTTTCTGGAACAACAGGGACTAGTACACATTTTTTAAAATTCAATGTGATTAGGAGCATTTTTCAATGAGATCCCTTCAAATTTATTTTAGCAAAGAACATAGAAATGTGTATATTTATTACAACCCATATGAAGGGCCAGAGTCTTCTGGATCAGCCTGCAGAGTTGTGAATGGTCATTGCTTTCTTGTTCTTCCACGCGGGCCACTCCAGGAGAGGACTCTGACAGAATGTTACTGCCGTTTCCACTCCAATTAGGAGGCAGAAAAAGAAAAAAAAAAGGATAAATATCCTCAGAATGCAAACATAATTTAATCATAATAACAGAGATGTGAAACATTTTGGAACCAGCATTGTCACTGCTTGAACTGTAGAAAGTTGAACTCCAATGGGAAATATTTTAGATTTCACTCTTTGATTTCTGCACCAAAAGGAATTTATCTATTTGCTGATATTATCCAGCTCTTGGAATTTTGCAGCTGTGATTCTTACACAGTTTCGTATTTAATTATTGACTGATTACCCATTTGGGAGACTTTAATGTTGTCCTGTGAAGATTATAAAATCTCATTCTCTCTTATTTTGCCTTCATCAGGGATTAAGATAACCTGTATTATTCAAAGTTATCAAACTAAACATTTGAAGATTCTGCTCTCTGAAACACTCCTCCCCCCCCACACACACACCCTGCAATATACTTAGGATCACCAGGAAACTTAGGTACACACGTGTGCAAGTGCAAACATGCACTATTTCAGGGATGGGCATCAGGATAATTCAGTTCTCCCCAAGATATATGCTCTATGCATACTCCTTGTACTACAGCCACCTGCTAATGATTCTGTTGAAGGCAATGAAATAGAAGGAGTATTTTAGGAGTCTGCCCTGTGGATGATTACGATAGACTGTTTATTGGGCATAGCAGGTTTTTTGTCATGTACAGCAGACACACAGAATTAGACTCCCAGGTTCCTAGCTTGCTCTGTTTGCTTGTTCACTCTCTAGGGCTGTCCTTACTCGGTACTGAAAAGAATCTCTCTTGGGACACTAGGGAATTAACTCCTTATCTGGGCTGTCTCATTTTAATTACCAGCTCTTTGTATGTTCTACAGGGCTAATATAGTAGGTACACTGGAGTATATTATCATTTGTTATTCTCAATTATTCTAAGAGGTATTCAACTGTTGAGGAAATTGAGAATTAGAAGGATCATCTTGACTGCCGTCTCAGGGCTAATGAATAGGTTTGATCTTAAGTCTGCTGGAACTAAGATACATGGTTCTAACCACTGTGCTTGCCTGTCTCCAGGGTTCTGAAATCTGGTATGGATTAGAGGTGTTATCTGTCCCCATAAAATTTAAGAAAGATGTGTATCTATTTATAAATAAGTTTTCCGACAGTCCCTATTCCAAAATAAGTATAGTAACTTCCCTGACAGAATACCATTACTCTGGAAGTTCCCTAAGCCACAACGGCTTGAGGTGCAGTGGAATTGTCATCAATAACAAGAATGAAACAGATGTTTATGGCTTAGAACTCACCAGCAGAAATCACTGGATTCCTAGGCTCCTCAGAAAACCTTCCCTGTGAGGAGCTTCCACATCCTGCTCCTTCTCAAGATGGTGTTCTCTTCCTTCTCCCCGCGTGGTGGAGGCTTTTCTGCCTTCCCCAGAACTCCCCACCGGCAGCAGCCCCTGAGCTGGCGTTCCCTCTCACCCCCCATCCCAGTGGTGATGCTGCTACGGTCCTAGCTGACTTCCCGCTCTGCTCACTGCAGGGGAGGGCACCATCCCCTCATGCTCTTGCTCCTAGGCCCCTGCGCTGTGCTGAGTTCCTGGTTTCTCACGTTTCTCGACACTTTATCTCCCACTTCTTTATGGTCCCCAGTTCTCTAGTCAGCAGGCTCATTCCTCTGAGGGCGTTCTGGAACCATGCCACACCCAACCCTGTACTTAGAACCGAAAACAAGCTTGCCTTGTCTCTTTGTCCCCATTAGGTGTCAGCCCTGGGGTGTCAAGGAGTGTCCTCTTCCCAGGAGTGTTGCTGTGCACTGTGCTCAATGTGTCTCATCACTGGGTATTTTCTGGGGCTATTGGGTCCTTCAGACACGCACAGACATGCCTGAATTCTTGGTGTTCACGGGATTTAGGCTCTGGGACCTTTGCCTCCCACTTTTCATGCCTTTGTGCCCTGTGTTTTCCCTTCAGTGATCACCTGTCAGATATGCTTAAAACTTTGAAAGTCCCTCGCTTTACCCACCCAACTCCCACCCAATATGGTACCCCTATTTTTCTTTTTTGTTACAATTAGTGTTTCTACTCTATAAGCCTCTCTGGGGCACACTATCCCATCATTGCGTTATCTACATTCCTGTGACAAAGGTGAGCCCAACTTCTGCCTCTGGAAGCTCTTTTGCACTTACTTTGAGAGCTCCACATTGGGAGAGTCGTAACTTGTGGGTGAGCAAGGCAATGTTAGGTGGGAACCTGGTAGAGGAAGGAACGATTGCGTCCCTATTTAGATTGAGTTCCCATCTAAACAGAAGGAAACAGTACACGGTGTAGATCTTTATTCTGTGTCTTGACATCCTTGGCCTTGGCCTGAATGACAAAAGGCGCCAGACCACACATAGTCCCTGAGGGACCCCGAGGACGAGATCTGCTGAGAGTTTAGCAGTTACACAGTCGCTGTAGGTTGTCAGCGTAGCGTCACACACCGTCACCCGTATTTGCCCAGTCAAGTGGATTACCCATTATATTATTCAGTCTTTCTGAACTGAATCTCATACAAAATGTTTAAGTGGCATACAAAAATGTCTGCAAGGAGATTGCTGGTTAAGATAATGCTAATAAGGCTGATGGAAGGGAAACCATGGTGGGGCCGACTCTTTTGTGTCCCACGAAAACTCTGATCAACCAATGAGGTAAAAACAAGAAGTATTTAATCCAAGAAGACACAAGAAGTCAAAATAATCAGCAAGACTATTTAATCTGTGGATTTAAAGTCATTATATGGTTAAGAAGGAATTTCTTTTAAAGATAAATGTCTGTGCTGGGTGGCTCAAAGGAGTAGGGCACCAGCCCCATATGGCAGAGATGGTGGGTTCAAACCCAGCCCTGGCCAAAAACTACAAAAATACATATATTTGTATATATATAAATATATTTATATATATAAATATATTTATATTAAAATATATATATATATATGTCTGTGCTTAGAGATATCAGCCATTACAATTGGCAAGCCATTTAAAAACTAAGAATCTAAAGCATCATTGATAACATTGTAAGTGGAAGCTGAAAACTATTTGGGGGCCATTAATAAACAGAAAACAAAACATGTGACAAAATAATACCAATAAATAAAAATTACTTTAAAATATATTTTACTTTTCTCTCAGTGCTTTAAACTTTTTTTGTATTTTGTAGATGTTTTATCATAAATGAGATACATATAAATATATGATTGATACATAATGAACTGTATATATATGTGGGTATTTGTCGAATACCTTTGTGGCGATCGGATCACGTGACCAAAAAAGCTGCTGGCGTTAGTGTCTTTGAGGGGAACAAGAAAGCACAGCACCTTCTGAGATAAACTTGCATTCAGAACACTTTCAAATCACTGAACAGGAGTCAGCAGGAATTAATTTTCTCTGTAGTCCTTCTTGAGAATCTCCCTGTAGGAAATCTTTTAATTTCAGTGATTATCTCTATTCTAGTTTTCCCTTTAAAATCAACACACCAGCCAAGCCAACTTCATCCTAACACTGTAATTCTGTGAAATGAAGTCTGAGGCTGTTGTGTCCCCTCTCCACGTCTGCCATTTCCCCACCTCAGCATCGCCAAGTGGTCTTCAAAGTCCTTCAGGGTCTGTTCTCACCCTCTACCTCCCCCACTCTGATTTCCCCTACCTGCATGAACCCTGCTTGCTCCCCTCAAGCCTCCCCCACCTGCCCTGCCAATACATCAGGCCATTCCTCCCTCAGACTTAATGTCCTGACCTACTTGGAGGTTTTTTCAACTATTGGCTTCTTAGTGAGGCCGCTTCTATCCTCTTCCCTTGCTTTATTTCTCTAGTAGGCACTTAGCGCCATCCCAAATTCTACCTATTTCATTTATCTTTCCCTATGCCTGTCATCCTCCAGTAGGAATGTGAGTTCCTTGCGAGTGGATAGGATGGTGCATTTTCATCTCTAATGCCTTAACACCATATGGAACATTACTCAGGCTTAAGAAATATTTGTTGAATAAATAACTAAACGAACAAATAAATTGTTAAACTATCACACAATTCAGTTATTATAGTTTTATAACATATGGAAAGAGAGTTTGGTTTGCCCCAAGACTAGGACTTTTTGCAAGGTCTTTTTTAGGGGGGGGATCAGAGTCTCACTTTGTCACCCTGGGTAGAGTGCCGTGGCGTCACAGCTTACAACAACCTCAAACTCTTGGGCTCAAGTGATTTTCTTGCCTCAGCTTCCCAAGTAACTAGGCCTACGGGCACCTGCCACAATGCCTGGCTATTTTTAAAGTCTCGCTCTGGTTCAGTCTGGTCTCAAACCTGTGAGCTCAGGCAATCTATCTGCCTCAGTCTCCCAGACTGCTAGGAATATAGGTGTGAGCCACCACCCGGCCCTTTTTGGAAGGTCTTAATACCTTCATCCTGATGCATCTGCATCCTATTTGAGAAGAAAGCAAACAGTTTCAGGAGAAATATTTTGGGTTTTCAACATATAAAATGTTCAATTTTGAAGACCTATGCATCCTTACATTCCTAGGAAATGTACTTGGAGGAATTATCTTTGGACAAATTTACTTCTTAGCAAATTTTCTTCTTTCTCTGTATAGAAACTGCAAAGAGAGGGTACGTACAAGAATACAGAATTAAAAATAATGTGCATTTACGGAAATGATTTTATTGAATCTCTACTGTGTAGAAAAGTAGCTAGAAGGAAACCCACCCTTGAAGTCCCTGAGGCAGTAGATCTTTGGAAAAAGTAAATTCCAGAGGTGCTATGGAATAATCTAGGAAGCACTATGATTGGACGAAGCCACAGAGGAAAGCAGACATTTATTGACAGCAGTGAGAAGAGAAACAGCCTTATAGTAACATCGACTTTGGAAATCAGTGATCATCAGGAGTAATTTCTTGTTTTACAAAACAGTCTGTCCATCTCTTCCCAGGAGAGCTACCCGAGGGGAGGACCCAAGAGCGGGGTTTAGTTAGTAGAAAATAAAGAACTTTTGCAGAAATATAATCAGAGTTATCAGCAAACATCACAGAAAATTCTCACATTAAAGAGAATTGATGGCACAGGTATTTTCTTCTCTGATGGGTCAATCTCATCCTGGCCTAAAGGTAATGGAGAAATTAAGAACTCACGAGGATGATGGTGCCTCTAAGTTATTTCCTCTGCTCTGTGAGCGACACTCTATTATCAGCAAGGAAGGCCTTCGGGAATGAGGTCATGCACCAATTATCATAAGTTGCACACACAACTCTCAGGACATTCCTGAAGTTCCACGTTTCCAGGACACAAGTGAGATACTGCAAAAAATAAACCAAACAGTCACTTTCCCTCCACGGTAAGAAGACGCCTGCACGACACTTACTCTTCAGCAGCTCTGATAGAACAATTGCGTTATCTGCAGACTACTGAATAATGCTCATCACTTTTTATTGTTTTTGAATTTTTAAAGAAGAGACACTAGTTATAGGATTTACAATCTCTTCATTTTGATACGCTTGTTGAGTTGGCAAAAATTCAACTTCTTATAATACGCATGTGTTAAATTTCAAAGATGTAACCATGCCTTTGTGATACTGACGCAATACACCCCTTAAGTTTGGTGTTAATGTAGAAACGAGACTTTTTAAAACCAGTTGTTATTGTTGAAATGTGATATGTGGAAAGAGCTTTCTGGCCAGTTTTAAGGTCCTTGAAGGTAAAGGCTTTGTTTAATTTATCTTTCTTATTTTACAACATCGAGTTTGCACCAGACCGGTGCTCAGTGTTGCTTAGTTAAATGATTGAATCAATCAACAAATTAAAGATAGTGTTAAAAGGCATGATCTCTGTCCTTAAGAATTTCTGAATGTAAGTAGGGAGACAGCATGATCTAGTAGACACAGGCACATCCAACAGTTAACATCAAACAAGTGGTACAGATGGTAAGTTTTAATGGAATCCAGCAGTGGAAAAACCTTGTGGTGGAAGTTGAATTTGAACTGTATTTTGAAAAGTAAGTAGGAATTCAATCACTGGTGAAGATGCTAGGGTAGTTCTAGCACGTACTCCTAGTAAGAACTGTGAAAAACCTAGAAATAAAGGAATATTAGATGTGGTTTCAGAATCATGAAGAGATTCGTTTAGCAGAGTAAGGAAAATAAAGATTGGGCTGGGAAACAGAGTCAAAGAGTAGACTGGAGTTAGACTGGGAGACCTCCGATACCAAAGGTGCTTGAAGTTTATGTTGTAGGCAATGCTGAACTGTGTACAATTGTACAGTCCCTGCAGTCACCAGCTACTTTGGTTCCAGAGGCACAAGTTGAGGACATACATTGACACAGTTATATGACTTGGAAGTGACAGGTACTCCAATGAATGTGTGAGTGAGGGTGTGGCAGTTGATTCTACCCTTGTTTACTTAGCACCGAGAGCTTCTGGGCCTGTGCCCTGCTCTCCTGTTGTCCAGAGAGAGAAAGAAAACAGTGGTAGCAAGAAGAAGGGCCCCAGATGCTCCAGGGAACATTTCCGGGAAATTCTTCTCACTTGCAACTGTCCAGCATTTGCACCATCAAAACTGAAATCCTACCCAACAGAATGACCACTAGTAATCCCCAGCAGTGCTTATTAGTAGTGTTTTTGAAGAGCTCCAAATCTACATGAACCACATCAGAAATTTCTAAGTAATTTTCAAGTTCTTTAAAAATCATGTAGAGGGCGGTGCCTGTGGCTCAGTGGGTAGGGCACTGGCCCCATATACCCAGGGTGGCAGGTTCAAACCCAGCCCCGGCCAAACTACAACAACCACAAAAAAATAGCCGGGCATTGTGGCGGGCGCCTGTAGTCCCAGCTACTCGGGAGGCTGAGGCAAAAGAATCGCCTGAGCCCAGGAGTTGGAGGTTGCTGTGAGCTGTGTAACGCCACGGCACTCTACCAAGGGTGACAAAGTGAGACTCTGTCTCTACAAAAATAAAAGGAGTATGGTGACTTTCTACATGACTTTCTTTCATGTAGAAAGTCACCATACTCCTTAAAACATAAGACATTAACATTCTTTCTCCTTTCATCAAAAGATGTGGTAAACAATAATAACTAAGATTTCTTTATATTTTAGTGACTGTTAAAATAAAAATGAAGGCCACATGCATAATTTTTTCATTATTTTTACCCTACTTATGGAGTGGCAAGAGCCAAAAAGTGACTAGTTTTGGACAATATGGAGAATTGTCACAGAGTTTTAAATACGTATTTGAATATTTGAATATATTTAAATGTGTGTTTATATATTTAACAGACATAACATTCTTTTTTTTTTTTTGAGACAGAGTCTCACATCGTCCCCCTCACTAGAGTGCTGTGACCTCATAGCTCACAGCAACCTCAAACTCTTGAGTTCAAGGATTCTCATGACTCAGCTTCCTAAGTAGCTGGGACTACAGGTGCCCTCCACAACATCTGAATGTTTTTTGAGACGAGGTCTCACTCTGGCTCAGGCTGGTCTCCAACCTGTGAACTCAGGCACTCCACCTGGGTGCTGGGATTACAGGCATAAGCCACTGTGCCCAGCTGACATGCTTCTTCATAAGTGTATCACTATAGACTTTCAACTTTTAAGTAAGAAGAAATTATTTAAGTTCTGCTGTGTTTGCAGAGAAGACACCTTGGCCTTCCTTGGAAATTTAACTTGTCTTAAAAGTGAACTTCAAGAAAGCAAATCTGTTCAGAATGTTAATGTGAAAGTGGGGCAGGGAGCTTTGCTTCTGCTAAGAGAGCTTGATAATCTTTCCCTGTTGAGCTCTGCAGCCTCACAGGCTCCGTGGAGCCGGAGGATGTCACGCACTTGGAAAATAGCCATCGCAGAAGAATCTGAGCATGACACGACTTGGTATGAATGAGTTTGGCAGCTGAGAAAATGAAAAAGGAGGAGCCTGTCCTCATGTGAGGCCTGTGGAGGTGAGGTGGCTTTCACATTTCCAGTGAAGTTTGAAGTTTGTGGTTCCACTTAATGTTAGTTTCCTTGCCCGATTGATTCAAGGCTAACCATTCTGAAATCCTCCCCTTCCTGTTCTAAGCAAAGACCCATATCATGTACCACAAAAGCAATCTGTTTATGATGGGCTCTTGTCTAAGAATCAGGTGTACATCAGCATTTTCCACACATAAGTTGTTTCACCTAACTATTTTTTAAGCTTTCCAGCATTTCTACTGCCTGTACCTCAGATACCTGCCTAGTCAATAATTTATGCCTGACTTTCTTAGATCCCTGATTGCTGCTTTGCTATAATCTCGGATAGATTCATGCACTATGGGTCTTCTGTTCTCTTCCTTCCTTCCTTCCTTCCTTCCTTCCTTCCTTCCTTCCGTCCTTCCTTCCTTCCTTCTTTCCTTCCTTTTCCTTCCCTCCCTCTCTCTCTACACCTCTCTTTTCTTTCTTTCTCTTTTTCTTTGATAGGATCTCACTGTGTTACCCAGGTAGAATATAGTGGCATCATCATTGCGCCCAGCAACCTTGAACTGGGTTCCACCCCTGCCTCAGCCTTCCAAGTAGCTGGGACTATAGGCACACCACCAACACCCAGCTAATTTTTGTATTTTTGATAGAGATAGGGTCTGGCTCTTGCTCAGGCTGGTCTTGAACTGCTGAGCTCAAGGGATTCTCCTGTCTTGATGTCCCGGACTGTTAGGATTACAGGTATAAGCCACTGTGCCTGTCCCACTTGAGGTCTTTTATTATGACCACCTGGCTCCGCTCCTGACAGCTGGCTCCTGCCTACGCCAAGTCCCAGTACAAAACACTCCCACATGGTTGTCAGATTTGCTGGCCTTGACCTAGACTTAGATTTCCTTACTGAGTTGCCATCCGCAGACACCATGTAATTGTAAGACCTTATTCAGGAGGTTGTGGCGTCACTTCCTTGGGAAGTTTTCATAAGAAAGGCTGAACAAACTTGTTCAAATAGTTTGAGTTCAGCCTTGGACTCAGCAGTAACCTTATAATTTTATGATCCTCAGCAGCACTGTCACTGCAAAACCACCTAGTGCCACCCGGAATCTAATCATCTCTGTGATTCAAAAAAATTTCTGATAACTTTTTCTGAGTTTCAATTTCAGGTCCTTGTCACATGCTATGTGTCATGTATGTGTAGACGCAGGTCTCACAAATACTAAAATAAACCTGGAATTATGAAGATATAAACCAAAGCAAAACCCACAAAACACGTATGACTTTTATTTCTCCTCTGAGTATGTCGAAATCCCAATTGACATCCCTTATCATTTATAAGAGATTTGTACGAGATTTTTGAGAAACGCACTTTTATTTAAATTGTTTTGATTTGCTTTTTGTTCAGGGGATAGAAAACAAATTCATGCCTTTCTGAATTAAGCCTTCCCACACACATTGTGTGAAGGAGATAGGTATCAAACCTTCTGTAGGCAACTCTGTGGCTGGAAAGTTACAAAGGGAAGTGTGCCTTGAAAACACAGAAAAAGATGAATTAACATCAGACATGGAAGAGTCTGGGAGGATGAGGGCTTTGTTCGGCTAGTCCACCGCTCTCCATGGTGGGAAGTTAGAGAAGTGCTCACAGGTGAGGTGAGGATCACAGCTCACAGCTGGTGGGATGAGGATGCAGGAAGCCCTTCTCTGCCTCCTGGCATGCTGACTTAACATGCAGCCTTTCATGTTGGCCAATTTCCAATGTGTCCAGATAAAGAAAGAAAACAATGTCCCCCTACTTGTTTGCCTCGGGGGACGTCTCCAGGTACCAATTCATCTCACTCCGAAGTCTCCAGTGTTTTCCCATCAGAGCTGAAACCCTACCCGACAGACTGGCCACCAGACAGCCTGGGCATTTCTTCAGCGACCCTAATTCCTAGTGTCTTTACAGGAATCCTGACCCAGAAAGCTACCTCAATAGGTAAGAGGTTAAGAAAACACAAACAAACAGGGGAAACAAACTGGGAGATAAAAAATTCTTCAGCCCCGGGGAACTCAGAAAGGGTATTTGGAGCACAATTCACATTTGGGCCAGCCAGCTCTGTTCATGCTGATAAGTCATTTTGAGAAAAACAAATGAATTCATATCTGATAAAGCAGTACATGGATAATACCAAATTCCTTTTGCCTTTCTAACACTCTGTCTGGGGGGTGGGAGGGGGGGATAGATTAGTTCTTGCTGTGCAAGGGCTAAGGGAGGTACGATTTACCGTAGATGTCACACAATGAAATATTTTTTGGTTTAATCACTTTTTCAAGGATTGTACTAACAAGTGTCCCTTCCTCTCAAATAATTAAGACATGCCTTCATGTTCCCTTACCTGCTGTTAGAATGGCAGCTGTTGAAATCTATTTGAAAAGTATCCATTGTTCCCATATTGAGTTAAGAGCAGCTCGGAAGAGTTTTAATATATTTTTGAGGAGGTAGATCTGGTGTTTTTCCTCTTAAATAGTATTTCTAGTCATATACACACATATAAAAGTTTTTCTCCTTGTAACCATCCTCAGAAATCAGTGACTCCAAAAAAAAGGAGGACAAATAAATTAGACTGGCACTAGATTCTGAGTGGTAGGTCTCGAGGGTATAGAATAACTCCTTCTGAATTCTGCATCTAGACTCAGCATTCACTCACTTCTGTCAGCATTTTGCTTATGTTGGTTAAAAGGTAAAACACAAAAAACTCAAAAAATACCTGAGTAATCTGAGGGCTACAAGCAGGGCATATGCAGAAGTGAGGTGATACTTAATTCTTTGGGGGCAATTTGAAAATCATATAATTTGAAAGTTTGTACAGCAGAGGATTTCCAACCTAAATCTTGAAAGGTGAGTACGAAATAGACAAGCAAAAGTTATTTTCCAAATATATCTAGTATGGTGTAGGCATGCTTAATCCTTAACTCATTCACTCAGTCATCTACAACTAGGAAAACCTACATGAGCACATCTACTGTAATTGTAAGTATGATGGACTTGTTTTCATCATACAAGCAATAGTCATTTGAGGGTTGAAGAGAGGGAAACTGTTAAACCATAGTCTGATCAATCTCAAGAGGACTATTAGAGGGCAGACTTCCCTTGGAGTAGGAAATGAGAAAAAAGGCGCGTATGTTTTAGCAGCTTGTAGTAGAAGGACAAGGAAAATCAGGGTCTCACTTCCACATCACTCTTTCGGCTCTTCCTCACTAGAAAGGGGGTGAATGAGTGTTTTCATGTCACTGCTTTCATGGCAGTTTAGCAACTGATTTCTTGGAAGTCTCTTAGGAGAATAGAATTGTCTAATATAATTTTGGTCAAAATACTCAAAATCAAGGGTATATTAATCTTCCTACTTTGCTTCCTGGAATCCACACTAATGGGTCTTTCTTAAAATATGGATCAGATTTTGTTTCTTCCACCAAATCCAGGCCTGGGCTTGTCAACTGAAGGGTTGTCACTGCTCTCAGCTGTTTGTTCAAAGACAGTTCACAGAGTTCCAGAGAGTGTCCTGCTAGTGTTCCCCTCTCACAAACAGGCACTCCACACAGGCTGTGACAGCAGGTGCCTCTCTGGGCCTCAGTTTCTCTTACTTTTACAAAGGTAGTTCAGACTAAGTGGACTCTAATATCCTTTTCAATCCTTTCACATCCCATTTCCCTTTTTGTTTGTTTGTTAGGAGATGAGTCTTTGAAATCAATGGTGCTTTTGCATCATTAGAGGGCAGACTTCCCTTGGAGTAGGAAATGAAGGAGAGTTTTAAGAAATTAAAATATTTGATGTGAAGCATTGGATTCCTCTCTTGGTGGGCAAGCCTGAGAGAAGGGAGGAACAGAGGAGGGAGTGAAGATGATGAAGGTGCTACCCACTAACCCTAGAGCAAATGTCCTCTATTAATCAGATTCCTAGTCTATGGCAGATGTGTTGAGCTACTAGTGCCTGAACTCTAAGTCCTATTAGATGGTTATGAAATCAGTGAATTTAATTGTAAATAGCATTAAAAAATGAAATAAAATAAGCAGAATAGAAAATAAGATACATTCTGTATAGTAAAAGACATGCTGTTTCTTCAGTATACGTGTGTGTGTGTACTGAATCATAGGTATAATACTTATCTTTAACTGTATGTAAAGGTCAAACACTTTGAAAAAAATTGGGCTGAAAAAATCAAGTGTTACTTTTAGGGTTAAATGTTTACAATATTTATAACTAAGACGAGAATGGGAGTTTTAGCTCTCATTAAAGTAAAGCAAGACTCACACATAGATAGAGCAGAGTAATAAGTATCAAAGACCTAACAATTGTAAGGAAATAGAATGCATTCTAATTTCATCACAGAGATCAATATCTTCCACCTGAGAACCCCGAGCAGAGCACTTACCCTCTCTGAAGTCCTTTTTCTTGTTTTGTTTGTTTTAATCTTAGTAAATGAAATATTGACTTTGAAGTCAGACAGACATGCATTCAGATACTAATTTCATCGGTCTCTATAAATTTGAATTTGGAAAAGTTACTTAGCCTTTCTCCGCCCTTATCAGTTGCCATATCTCTAAAATTAGAATAATTGTACTTCACACACAGAGGTTTGTTTTGTTTTGTTTAGGTTTTACTTTTCTTTCTTTTTTTTTTTTTTTAAGGGGAAATGCTTCATGACATTGGTCTAGACAAGGATTTATTTTAGGATAAAAATAAAAGTTCAGGCAACAAAAGCAAAAATAAACAAATAACATTACATGAAACTAAAAAGCTTTTTTATAGCAAAGAAAACAACAATCAATAGGTTGAAGAGATAACCCACAAAAAGCGAGAAAATATTTTCAAACTATGCATGTGACAAAAGGTTAATATCCAGACTATATAAGGAACTCAACTTAAGAACCAAAAAAATACATATTTATATCAAATAATGCAATTTGAAAATGGACAAAATATCTGAATAGGCATTTTTTTCAAATGAAGACATACTTATGGCCAACAGGTGTACCAAAAAACGTGTTCAACACGACTAATAATCAGGGCAATGCAAGTCAAAACCACAATGAGTTATTATCGTTACCCAGTTAGAACAGCTATTACTGCTATCCAAAAAGACAGAATAATGAGTGGTGGAGAGAATTTAGAGAAAGAGGGACTTTTCTACACTGTTTCTGGAAATGTAAATTAGTAGAGCCACCATGGATAACAGTGGAGGTTCCTCAAAAAAATTAAAATAGATCTACCATATAAGATCCAGCAATCCCACTTCTAGGGACATATAACCCCCAAAATAAAATCACTATACTGAAGAGACATCTGCTTTTTGGTGTTCATTGCAACATTATTCATAACTGCCAAGATACAGAGTCAACTGAAGTGTCCTTCAACAGATAAAGGATAAAAATGTGTGCTACATATACACAATGGAATATTATTCTGCTATATCTATGATTAAATCCTATCATTTGCAACAGCATGGGTACTCTAGAAAACATTATGTTAAGTAAAATAAGCTAAGAGCAGAACAAACATTTCATGATCTCACTTACATGTGGAATCTAAAAAAAATGATCTCATAGAAGTAGACAGTAGAATAATGGTTACCAAGGGCTGGGGAGGGGTGACGAGAGGGGAGAGTAAATAAAGGTTGGCCAGCGAGTACAAAGTTACAACTAGATAGAAGGAATAAGTTCTGGTGTTCTATTGCACAGTATGACAACCATAGTTAACAATAATGTATTATATATTTCAAAATAATTAGAAGAGAAAATTTTGAATTGTTCTCACCATAAAGAAATGGCAAATATTTAAGGTCATGAATATGCTAATTACCCTGATTTGACCACTATACAATGTGCACATGTATCGAAATATCACATCTCCTCCCATAAATGTGTACAATTACCATGTGTCAATTAAAAATATAAGGTTTTTAATTTATTTATAATTGGCACAGAATAATGGTACATACACACAGAGTTGTCTTAATAACTAAATAAACTAATACACGTAAAATGTTTAGGCCAGTCTCTGGGATATAGTAAGCACTCAATAAATGATAGTTTTCATGGTCAAAAGAAAATTTTTAAAAATTTCCCCTTTTCCTACCTCAGGAATCCCAAGTGCAGAACAAGTCAGGTGATGGCTGAGAAACCAATGCAGAGATTGGTTTGGAGCAGGCTGCATCTTTGTCCTCACCTAACAATGGCACATTAAGTGAAAATAATAAATTAGCACAGATAGTGAACAATAAAAGTTGATCTCATCTCATAGTCAACTTTCAAACTGCCACTTCAATCTGGTTCAGAAACCGTATCATTTCTGGGCTGTTTTCCAGTTGCCAAACTAAAGAACATGATGTCTCTGTTCTGGGTGAGTAAGTGAGCTGTTGACTTGGGGCAATTCACTGTCCTGAATGGGATCCTGCTTCTCACCTCTGTTTTGGGCCATGATCTAAAGATTAGCATAAAGCATCATGTTTACATGCAGGAGCTTTTAGAGTGTCTCCTGACAGAGGAACACCATAAAGGTTTTGCAACTGTTTTCAACATGAGCATCCAAAGTCTTTTCTTATCTGGGGATATTGCCAATTAGAAGTGATGAAATTCATGTGACATTTATAAAATATAAAATCTCTTTATTGGTTCATTTTGAACCTCTTATGTAATCAACAAATCTCAAGAGACCTACACTTGGAACTTTGCAGAGACTGAGCCCACAGCCCACAAATTTATATGTGCTGGTTGGTAGATTGATGGTTTGGAAGGCATGTAACAGATCACGTAATTTTGAGTTGTAAGACATAATAGAGATCAACTAGGACAGATCTTTTACTTTACAGATAAGAAAACAAAGTCTAGAGATATTAGATTATCTGCCCAATTTTGTCACATGGAAAGTGTGAGGCTAAGGACTTGAAATCAGACATCCTGTCTCCAAGCCCAGTACTCTTCCCACTATATTCTAGAGTCCCAACAATGGGTATAAAGTAAAGGCAGTCTTTATAGTTCAAGGTCATGGGGGGACTATTTGTAGTTGCCTTCACAAAGCCAGCCAGCCAATTCTCACTCAGCCTGGACCTAGGGCAGACTTTCCAGGAGAGGCAGGAAACTGGGCTTTCTGCCACTCAACATCCCATTTTTCTCTTGAAAATGTAAAAAGGGCTGATTCCCCTTCTGAAGGGCACTCAGACTATATATTTCAAAAGTTCAATAAATAAATGTGACCTTCAACCCAATGATTCCTTTCTTAAAAATTAATCATAAAAAAGAATAAAAAGAATCTGGATGAGGGGAAAGATTTAGCTGTAAGGATGGCATGTTTTTACAATGAAAATTCCTGTACCCAGGAGAATTGTTTAAATAAGCTCTGATATATTTATATCGTAGTTTATTTTATTTTACGTTCATAAAAATGATGTTGTAAGAAAATAACATCCAATAACCTGGGGAAATGTTCTTGATACATTGCTCAGGAAAGTACTTAATAAAACAGCATGTACAGAAGGATTCTAATTTTGTAACAAAAACTTATATTTTTATCTATATTTGTTTAAAAGAAAGACTTAGATGAAATGTTTTGATATATCAAGAATGAGTGGTGAAATGACTGGCCATTAGTATTTTTGCCTTTGGGTTTTGCTGCATTTTCCAAAATTTTGAATATAGATGGACTTTATTTTTATAATGAGACTAAAAATATTAAAGTTTAAGTCTTATTTCTTCCCTCAATATGACCCTGGGAATGTGGGATAGACTTTAGGTGGTTAGTAGTGGACAAAGGTGGGGATTTTCAGATTCGTCACATGTAGTATTTCCAAACCTTTGACTCTATCTACCATAAACGTCATCAAGGAAATGCTTCCCCGCCCCCACCTACCCCAGCAATTTCTTCTATAGTATTTTAAGATTACAGGTCTCAAGCTTTTTTAGAGCAAAGCCAGGTTTTGCAGGAAGAAAACCCATGACCTAGGCAGTCTGTCTATTTGCACTTTCCATTAGGAAAATGAACACCTTGGTGATATAAAATTGGAGAGAAACAAAATAAAACACATTTCAGTAAATGTATTGGCAATATATAAAGATCCCTAATTTATGTGAAGAGCATATGATCTTATACACAGAAAGTCAAACTATGATAATCCTGTCAGGTTACCCTAAAACTAACCTAGTAATGTATTTACATCTATCTTTCTAGCAGGGGCTAATGACTTAAAAAGAACAAATTTATATAGACATGTCACTTGGAGAGGTTGCAATCAAGTACATGTTGGGGGCTTGTCTTTGCTCTAGCACAAGAGTCTGGGTTACTTATATTTGAACCATAGTATACACCTATCTTAGTTTAATGATTGAGAAATTATCAGCCCAGAACAAACTTCATGCAAAAATGCATCGCTACACACCATGGGGCCAATCCCATAAACTACATCAAATCAAATTGGTAACAAAAGAAGGTATACCAAGAATAATTGATCATTAAAAAGAAAGAATGACAGCACTCAAAAACTCTGTCCTGACAAAATAAAAGTGCTAAAGCACTCATCTAAATGTCCCCTTCTCAAAAATTACACGTTCCCATATATCAATTTCTATGCCTGTGCCATAGGAACTGGGCACTGACTATTGCCAGGAAGCTCAAATTTTTGTCAAATATGGGATTAGAGTCTTCAGTATAATCTAATGTAAGACTTTTCTTGGTTTACGAATAGGGAGTTCATGTAACTTGCAATGCTTTAGTTGGCAGGTTAGTTGTAAATGGCTCTGCATAAAATCTATGACCTTACAACATCATCTGCTAGTAAGAATTTAGGAAAGGACTCTCACTGTAAAATCAGAATTTTGCCTGAGGACCACCAGAGTGCCAGGTTAACCGTTTATATCACTGAGAGTTCAGGGGATTCTTGATTGATGGCCAGAGGATGTGAGTAAGAGACTTATGCATTGGTTCACCCAGTGCCTCTGAATGTCAGCCACAGAGGGGAAGCTAAGAAGGCTTCTTCTGAAGTAGTGTGCAACACTCCAGGATGCTTTTCTCTATTCTCTGCTTGCTCTTTCCTCCTTCTCCATCTCTCCCTCCCTATTCCAAGTGTGAGCGGAGGCAAAAGGAGAAGATTGGCTGTAGGGATGATCCCAGCCCAGTGCTTTCAGGTTTTTGCTGGAGATTTCTCATTTTCTCAGTTCTTTAACCAGCCACCCCTCATTTCCAAGGAGTAACTTTTCTTTTTCATCCCTACACATCCGTATTTCACAGAAATAAAGGGGAAACTTTAGGATTTTGAAAACAATAAGAAGGTGTTGAAACCTCCTGAATAGCCTCCATCTTTGGGAAATTAATGATGATGAGAAAATTCCTAACTAGACCTAAGGAGAAAACTTAAGAATCCCATCCACTTGATAGGCGCAAGGATGCCTGCATTTTGTAAGGCTTAAGGATCAGTTGGGATTTTAGTGATGGGGTGGAGAATATGAATTTCAACATCTGAAAGGGCTTTTCATAACCCTTTCCCTTTAAAAGAGATTTGGTTGTCAGATGTCTTCTGGTCCTGACAATTCATATGTCCCCCCTCTGGAGGCAGGGGATAATGACAACAGCAGCAGTGATCTGAAGGCCTCATGATTCTATGGGCACTAAGGGGACAAGAGACCAAGGCACCAGCTGTGTGGCTGCAGGGCCAGGTTCTAAGGCTAATTAGCACTACCAGACTTGAGGGCGCCCTGGTTGCTCCTGCCCTCTGCAGGCCCCACTGTTGTTGAGTGTGGTCAGAATGAGTCAGGCCTTGGCACTCTTGGACATCTGTGAGGTTTGTCTTCTGGCCCCCTCCCTCCTGTCTTCTCTGTTCTGTGCACCTCTTTAAGCTTCTCCAGGTTTTTTGTATCTCTTCCTATGTAAACTCTCACACTTGTCAGAGGAGGTGCTGAACTTCACCTGACATTTGCCTACAGCCTTAGGTCAACCAGTACCTTTCTGAATGGAATTGTCATTCTTATATTTTCCTTAACAGTGCAGAGAGGATTATGTCTGCTGGAAAAGTTGGATGAATACATTGTGGTCTAGGGAAATTTCCCAGATTCCTTGAAATCATAGTATTGCTCCTTCTTTGGATGAGGTCTGCTCTGGAGGGAGTGGTTGAAAGATGTGAATTCAAACCGAAAACCATCACTGACTGCCTCCAGCTGTCTGTCAAAGGACTTCAAACAAAGAAGTCTGATTTTCTCAGGGAAGAAACTGGGCCAATCCAGAGGCACTTCTTTCATATCCTTACATACACTCTCCCGGCTATAGGGAAGTACCTGGGCAAGTTGACTAAATTCGCTGTGCCTAAATTTTACTCATATATAGAAGGGGTACAGTGACAATGGGACCATCTTATAGGAGGGTTGCAGCTCATCTCTGAGACTTGAAGGAAATTGAGATCTAATTTTGAAATGGTGCTAAAGGGTGTTTTTTTTTTTATTGTTGTTGCTTATTTGTTTTTAAGTATTTAAATTAGCAACAGGCCATCTTTTCTCACTTAGGGCATTTTGGCATCCACATGATAGAGACTTATCACTAGGAATCCCTTTGGCCTTGAAGTGGTTATCCTAGTCTAGGAAAGCATGTGTGGACACAATTGTAATTTTCTGCCTTGGTTCATCATGTAAGTCTATATATTAACTTTGATTTCTGCTAAGTCAACACTATTCCAAACCAAGAACTACATTTTCTCCCTGAACATAATACTGGAAGGAAGGAACGGAAGAAGGAAGGAAGGAAGGAAGGGAGGGAGGGAGGAAGGAAGGAAGGAAGAAAAAATTGAAGACATGTCAATCTGCTATTAATAGCCTTAATCCACACAATCCTAATAAACCAACACATATTTTAGCCACAATTGCTTTGACTAAATGGCGTCTGTCTTAATATGTTTAGTGTTGTTATAAGGGAATGCCTGAGGCTGGATAAATTATAAAGAAAACAGTGTATTTCACTCATGATTCTGATTGCTGGGAAGTTCAAGATTAAGCATCTGTTTCTGGGGAGGGTCTAAGGCTACCTGCACTCCTAGTAGATGGCTACAGGAAGCCAGCATGTGCAGAAATCACACAGCAAGAGAGGAAACAAGAGACAGAGGGGAGGTGCCAGGCTCTTATTAACAACCACCTCTTACGTGAATTAATAAAGTGAGAACTCACTCAACTCCAAGGGTAAGCATTAACCTATTCTAGAGGGAGATCAGCCTTCATGGCCCAAATGCTTCCCATTACATCAAATTTCAACATGAAGTTTTCAGGAGACAGACATCCAAACTATAGCAGTTTCCCAGTACAGATCACACCTTAACAATGCAATTGTATACTCATGTGTCTGTACATCCTACTAGATTCAGCTTCCTAAAGTCTCCAGGACTCTGTTTGTATCTCTAGAGGCCAACACAGGAGGTTTAACAATTATAGGTGACCCTCTCAGCTAGTTACTTAACCTTCCATTACTGAGAATAGTCATAGGTGGCTGAGGTAAAGGTTTGTTCTGGGGATATGCATTCTAATAAGCAAGACAGGATTGTGGCATCCAAGAAAAGAGGCCAGGAATGTATGTGCCTTCTGGAGCCCAGAAAGGGATTGACACCAGCTCGCATGAGTCTCCATTCTGATTTGTCATTAATATACCTTGTTTCTCTAATGTCCATCTCTTTCAGTGACAAGAACATCTAATGCTGCCAACACCTCTCTACACCCTCCACCTGCACTTCCTGTAACAAAGATAGACACAAATGGGTGGCTTAGGGTCAAGAATGTGGGTGGGAAACGACTGATGTATCTACTCAACCCAGTTTCAGCAGCCCCAGCATTTTTCCTTCACTCTCCGGGTGTCACAATGTATGGGAACAAGCAAACAGTTCCACTCACCACTGTGGTCCCAGCAGGGCCTTTTTCTATCTTGCTTCTGTCATGGGATAAAACAGCACAAGAAGCAGAATTTGGGACAAACCAACAACAGGTATGACAATGCCTGGAAACAATGCCTGGGACATGGAAAGTCAGATCTCAAAGAAGTTAGCCAATATTCCAAATTCGAAGGGCCTTTCCTCCCTCCATTTGTAGACATAGCCATCACTCTTACCTCCTATACATCTCTAAGCAACTGCATACTATTATTAGTGAGAAAAGGAGAGAAAGGCATACCTCAAAAGAGAGAAAATCTTCTAAGGCACTAATCAGGGCTGGCTTGAGTTGCCTGGATAGAACACCATTTTTTTTTTTTTTTGAGACATGATCTCACTGTATCACTCTGGATAGAGTGCTGTGGCATCACAGCTCACAGCAACCTCAAACTCTTGGGCTCAAGAGATTCTCTTGCCTTTGTCTTCCAAGTAGCTGGGACTACAGGCGCCCACCACAATACCCAGCTATTTTTCTGCTGCAATTGTTTAGTTGGCCTTGGAGGCTTTGGCCCCACAACCCTTGGTGTATGTGGCTGGCACCGTAAACACTATGCTATAGGCACTGCACCGAGAATACCATGTTTTTGTTGTTGTTTTATTTTATCTCAGCCTTTTTTTGTTCAGAGTTGCTTCCACTCCACAAGATGGGGAGAGAAGAAAGCAACAAGCAATCTATAAGGAAAGTGATCCAAACGAAGAGAAAATTGTAAGAAACTGATTCTAAGGAGGATGTGGACCAAGAGCTGAAATGTATTTTAATAAGTAAATTTTGCTAAATGTCCTATGAGAATCTTTGTCCTCTTTGTCCTTGAGTCTGCTTCTGGAGAAAGAGAGGATCCATCAGGACGGGAAGTCATCCCTCAGTGGAGTGCTCCCTCCCTGCACCGTGGCTACACATCTCTGTCCCCCAGCTCCCATGGAAATCTGTTATGGCAGCAGATACCGTACCATAGTGAAGTTGGCTCTTTCTCATGAAGACACATCAGGTCTCTCAAAAATGGGACCAACATGTTCTTCTTCATACTTTCAAAGCCCAGCCACTGGCATTTTGAAGAAATAATTGTTTGAAAAGAGTTGTATAATTCCCTCTGATAAAACATAGTAAAAAATAGTTTCCATTTGCCCAGCTGCTTACAAATCTTTAAATTGGAAGCCATGTATAGCTTTCTTTCCTCCTAATTTTGTGACTACTAGGGGTAAGTGACAATCCTTAATACAGATAGAGCAAGAAAGACTGACATTCATCCCAGGACCTGTGGTGACAATACGGTACAACAGCGAAGAGGATTATTATTGTGGCTTGGTGAGATTTTCCTTTGCTAGGATGAGGTTTGACGTTGGCTGGCTGGTCGGGACTACCCAAAAAGCCCCTGCAAGCTGCACTGAGCATTGAGATCCTCTGTTACAGAAGAGCAGCTAGGGAGCCCCATCCTTAACAGCGTCAGAACAAAATGGAAAGATGTGTTCTCTGCTGCTTTAGCACCACAGAGATAACCAAACCAAAATGGATCCCAACATGTTAGAGTTCTTTGTCTTTTCCTGGCTCCATTCTTCTTTTTCAGATTTCGTGACAAGTTGACATCAAACAGTTACAGTTGGCACAAGTGTTCCTATAAGTTGTTATTCATAACAACAACAACAGACCTCTCAGGGCGGGTCATTGGCCTTTACACCACAAGGAAAGAGGATCTTGTCTCAAATGGTTTCAAATGAATAGCGAGAATAAGAGAGGCACACACCGGATGGCATCTGTGTCACAGTCTCTACCATTTCATCTGACCCCGTGTCTCTGCATCATCTCGGGTACCCTCCCACTGTGTGTTCCTGTACTCTTGTTAGCATTTGACGGGCTCGGTTCTGCTCAGAATGGCATGTGAAAGGACCGCTTGTGGAACTGCTCTCCATTGTTTGGGAGACAATAAAAGGATGTCTGATAAGCATCTCACAACAGATTTTTCTACAGCTGAAGCATATTGGCGGCATAATTTTCCAAATTTGCATTCTACCTGTGGCTCCACGGAGCTAACCAAGACTCCTTGCCAAGAGAGGACATTGTTCCTTCATTTCTAGAGGCTGCAAGCACTTACCGGATTCCTGCAGATATTGTCTTAGAGCTGGCCGATTCTCACACAACTAACTGGCAGCTATAAATCTCTGGCTGTTCAAAAGCCTTCTGAGCTGTCTCAGCATTTCGGGAAAACCTATTTGAGAAGCACGGGAGCAGGTACAATGTAGTCCATTTTCAAGAAGGGGTAGATGTAAAGAAACATGCAAAAGATCTGGATTCTTTTTTATTTTATTTTTCCGTTTCAGATTGATATGAGGGTACCAATGTCTAGGTTACATTGTTTTCATTTCTGAGGTAAAGTTCAAGTTGTAGTTGAGCCCTTCACCCAGGGGGCGTGCTGAACACCCTCACATTGAGCACATTAGGTGAGATCCCACCGATCACCCTCCTTTATCCACCCTCCGCTCTCCCTCTCCCCTCTGCCTCGCTAGACTATACTTGAGTTTTTCTTTTCTGTGGGCTATTAGTTGTTTATAGTTGGTTTCTTATTAGTTGTTTATTAGTTGGTTTCTTATTAGTGTTGAGTATATTGGACACTTTTTTCCCATTCTTGTGATACTTCACTAGGAAGAATGCATTTCAGCTCCATCCAGGTAAACACAAAAGATGTAAAGTCTCCATCTTTTTGTATAGTTTAATAGAATGTATCCATGGTATACATATGCCACAGTTTGTTAACTCCTTCACGGGTTGATCTAGACTTGGGTTGTTCCCACATCTTGGCAATTATGAATTGAGCTGCAATAAGTAGTCTAATACAAATGTCCTTGTGGTAAAATGATTTTATTTTTCTTCTGGGTAGATACCTACTAATGGGATTATGGGATCAAATTAAAGTTCTTTTGATTCTTTGAAAATTCTCCAAGGGTAGATTGGAAGTGATGCTTTGCTTTATGGAAGAGTCACAAAAGGAAGATAGAAATTTTTTAGCCTCTGATGTGTTATTTTTCATTTACTGGAAGTTTTCAACAGAGGCTCAGTGCATTTTCAAGGACATTCTAGAAGGGTACGTTTATATAGGTTGGAAACTACACTAATTGGCCTTTTAATGCCAATTCTGAGATTCAATTATCCTCTGACTCCTTTAAATAAAAGCATCCGTACATATTTAAAATATAATTAAAGAAATTTCAGTTAAAGAAATTTTAAAATGCATACCAATCTGTAGGAATGTCTGTTGACTGAAACAAAACCCTAATTTACAACCCTCTGATCAACTATATTTATTATATGTGTGCAATGTACAAGTATGTGTAAGGTATTACACTGGGACTTTGGATAGAAGAAGCCCACAACATCCCACCCCAGTCTGAAATTTCTATTGAAGAGACAAGTTATAGGTAGATAGAAAATTAAAATTTTTAAATACCAAATGGTTGCTTAGAATTCTTTGCAGGTGATTTGTGGGTTTAGATTGAGGAGAGAACAGTCTGTAGTACTGGAAAGGTTTTATTAAAGAAATAAAATTTAGACTGTCCTTTTCGAAGAATTTTTTTTTTTTGCCTCTGTGTCTCTACTGCTTTGTTTAATCACATATTCCTCTTAATCAGAAATCAGTCTAGATTAATAGTTCCTGTTGTTGCTTTCTATGTCTGTCAGAAGATCACAAAAGTATGCAGAAACACACAGGATAGATTGCAGTACATTGAGCTCCAGAGAGACAGCAGCAGGGCAAGTGAGAGCTGGACGGGCACTGGGCGACTCTGTGCCTCGCTTAGGAAAAATAACTAAACATGGGCAAAGGAGATCCTAAGAAGACGAAAGACAAAATGTCATCACATGCATTCTTTGTGCAAACTTGTCGGGAGGAGCACAAGAAGAAGCACCCAGATGCTTCAGTCAACTTCTCAGAGTTTTCTAAGTGCTCAGAGAGGTGGAAGACCATGTCTGCTAAAGAGAAAGGAAAATGAGAAGATATGGCAAAAGCGGACAAGGCCCGTTATGAAAGAGAAATGAAAATCTATAAAGAAAACCTTTAAAGAAAAAAGAGTAAACAAAAAAGAAGTTCAAAGATCCCAACACACTCAAGAGGCCTCCTTCGGCCTTTTTCTTGTTCTGTTCTGAGTATCGCCCCCAAATCAAAGGAGAACATCCCGGCCTGTCCATTGGTGATGTTGCAGAGAAGCGGGGAGAGATGTGGAATAACACTGCTGCGGATGACAAGCAGCCTGATGAAAAGAAGGCTGCAAAGCTGAAGGAAAAATACGAAAAGGATATTGCTGCAGACCGAGCTAAAGGAAAGCCTGACGCAGCAAAAAAGGGAGTGGTCAAGGCTGAAGAAAGCAAGAAAAAGAAGGAAGAGGAGGAAGATGAAAAAGACAAAGAGGAAGAAGAGGAGGAAGAGGAGGAGGATGAAGAAGATGATGATGAATAAGTTGGTTCTAGCGCAGTTTTTTTTTCTTGTCTATAAAGCTTTTAACCCCCTGTACACAACTCACTCCTTTTAAAGAAAAAAATTGAAATGTAAGGCTGTGTAAGATTTGTTTTTAAACTGCACAGTGTCTTTGTACAGTTAACACACTACCGAATGTGTCTTTAGGTAGCCCTGTCCTGGTGGTATTTTCAATAGCCACTAACCTTGCCTGGTACAGTACGGGGGTTGTAAATTGGCATGGAAATTTAAAGCAGATTCGTGTTGGTGCTCAGCACAAATTAGTTATATATGGGGATGGTAGTGTTTTCATCTTCAGTTGTCTCTGATGCAGCTTATACGAAATAATTGTTGTTCTGTTAACTCTGTAATTGCAAAAAAAAAGTTGCAGCTGTTTTGTTGACATTCTGAATGCTTCTAAGTAAATACAATTTTTTTTATTAAAAAAAAAAAGAGGAAGAAAGAAACACAGAGGATACCTGAGAAGCAGATTTTCAGGGTACTTAGAATTTTGAAAAATAAATATGATGAGGAAAGGTTGTTATTTATTGACAATCCAATCTGTAAGAATCTTGGTAATCATTTAGCATATTGATTTCATTCATTCAGTTTAAGTGTAAGTGTTTTTAGCATATTGTCACCAAAATAAAAGGAAACAGCAGGAAGCAATTGAGACCTAAGAAACTCTAGGTCAGACTCAGCAAAGCGACCATGGTTGCAAAATTTTTAAATTATTGAGAATAGCTCGTATGGTTTCTTCTAATACATTGTGAATAACAAGGAAGAATTTGGGGGATGACACTGAATTTCTGCATTTTGTAAAATTTGGTAAATCCGGAGTTCCTGCATTTTCTGTTCACCGTACATGCCACATTTTCTATTAGAATAAAATCCCAGTGATCCTTAAATAATTCAGATTCAGTTGACATATTAGGATTCTGTTAAAACTAAATAGAAAAACAAAATTTTATTTAGTCCTTTACTTTGAAAGTAAAACAGTTTTTCGGGTCTACTCAAATGCATGTTTTGCTAGATTTCTCTTTCTTGCAAATGTTTCTAATAATATAAAATATTTTTTACAAAGCAAATATCTTTTATAGATAGCTTTCATGGTAGAATAATAGTTTTCATTTGACCTGTTGATTAGTTTAAACATTTTATTAGAATTGGTAAGATTCTATCAATCAAATGAAGGCACTTCCCACCTTCATTTGTTTTTATAAATAACTGGTTTTCAATAGCTTTCTTGGTTCTGAAGTTTTGGCAAGGCAGAAGGAAGCAAAATCAATGCACAATAAGCTCCCAACTTGAACCACTTGAGGAAAATTAAACAGTTTACAGTTATTTGTAGGACATGTATTCAGCCTCTAGTGCTAATGACTCCTTTGTACACAAAGAAGTAAGCATTAGTCCAGACCTTCAAAAGCTTTCCTTTTTGCTAGGGAAAGAAGACTTTTTTACAAGAGACCTAAAAATCAATAAGTTCTAACTTGAGTGGTCAGAGTCATAATACAGTAGACCCTCTGTAAGTTGACTGTAACAAACTGGCCAACATACAGAGATGGTCAACATATGGACCTAGGCCTCCTGTACTGGTAAGTACATATGATGAATGTCTGGGTCAATATAGGGAGGTGGTCAACTATGGAGGTTCTACTGTGTCTACATAATGGGAGAATCAAAGTCATCATTGAAATGCTCAGGAGAAAGTAGTATCTGAACTTATGATGATTTTCATTCTGTACAAACAATGTTTGTTTGAAATCAACAAACATTAGAAAGAAGCCATTATGTTCATGGGTGGGTAAAAAAAATTACTTAAACAAAGAAACAGAAAGCAATATTAAAAGCAAACAACCAAAACAAGTCCTTTCTGACCAGAGCAGTGGCACCCTGGGGGGAGGTTAGTAGCTAAGGAGTGGCCAGGTAATGGTGGGTTCCGAAATTTAGGCAGAACAGTATCTATGGTATGGTGGCCCTTGGATTCCCATATGATTCTTCCAAGGAACCCTGAAGAACATTGGCCTGGACAAGGCATGGTTGCCACTAGTATAAAACAATGTGTTTGACTTTTCAATTGTATCACAAAACTAAGTTAGGAATAAGTATCTCATTCTAAGAGGTGTTGAAATTTTTGTTTTTCACCCATAACTGTTCTTGAATATCTGGTGACTGCTGTGGTTGTTTTCTGGTTTAATTCTAAAAGACATTAGGAGTGAAAGAGTCAATCAATCCTTTGGAATGTGACAGCTTGTGCTTTTTGCTTTGTTTTTAAGGAAGGCTTGTGCTTGAGGATCTAATTTTTGGATACATATATCTTACATTTATTACAGGCAGATATGGCAACTGTTCAGGGTCATGATTAAGAACACAAACCTTATAGTCATAGGCAGATCAAATTGAATCCCCACTCTACATCCTAATCATGTATCACCTTGAGGAAATCATCCTATTTACTTGGACCCCTGTTTCCTCCTATACACAATAGGATGATAATGATAAAAATAATAATAACACTTACCTCACAGGACTAAGAATGTACATATATATTACACTTTTATTTATATTTATGTTTGTATATAGTTATTACAACAGTGCTTGGCACAGAAGATGTAACCAACTCGTATTAATACTGATTACTTTATCATTGCAAAATTATCTTTATTATTGTCTCATAATAAAGTATTTAACACTTTATTGTATCTACAATGAACATTACAAATTCTAGGTATTGGATTAAAAAGTTTTAAGAGTCTCTGAGCCAAAAACAGGAAATAATTATATAATATTTTTTGTAGTTTTTGTTCAGAAAGTGACAGGGTGAAAATAATTTTGGGGGAGGATTATTTCACCTTCTTCTCTTTTCTATTTCTTCTCCCTTAAGAAGAGAAATCTTATCAATCCTATAGCTTCACTGATAGTATTTTTGTATGCTGATATCCTAATTCTTATCTCCAAAGCTGACCTTTTTCTCTAGCCCCCTAACCTGTATATCCAATGGCCTAACAGAAATCTCTTACTCTGTTAGGGAATTCAGGGACAATGATTTTTTTTTAATTTTTTTTTTTATTAAATCATAATTGTGTACATTGGTGCAATCATGGGGCACAATGTGCTGACTTCATATACAATATGAAATATTTTCATTGAACTATTTAACATAGCCTTCATGGCCTTTTAATCACTATATGAAGACATTTATATTCTTCATTTAGTAATTTTCACTTGTACCCTTGTAAGATGCACCGTAAGTGTGACTGAGGGATGTCTCCTTGCTTTACTTACTGTGTTCTTGGCTGTACAGAAGCTTTTTAGTTTGATCAGATCCAGTAATGTATTTCTGGTGTTGCTTCAATTGCCTTTGGGGTCCTCCTCATAAAATATTTGCCCATGATGATTTCTTCAAGTGTTTCCCCTGCACTTTCTTCTAGTATTTTTGTAGTTTCATGTCTGAAGTTTAAATCTGTAATCCAGTGAGAGTCTATCTTTGTTAGTGGCGAAAGGTGTGGGTCCAATTTCAGTCTTCTACAGGTTGCCAGCCAATTCACCTAGCACCACTTGTTAAGTAGGGAATATTTTCCCCATTGAATGTTTTTAATTGGTTTATCGAAGATCAAATAATGGTAAGTAACTGGGTTCATCTCTTGGTTCTGAATTCTTTTTCATACATCTACGTCTCCAGTACCATGCTGTTTTGATCACTATTGATTTATAATACAGCCTGAGGTCTGATAGCGTGATTCCTCCTGCTTTGTTTTAATTCTGTTTAATTCTGAGTAATGTCTTGGCTATTTGAGGTTTTTTTTGATTCCATATAAAATGAAGTATTATTTTTTTGAGATCTT
>CAUYRH010018112.1:0-35912 GCA_963574655.1 Perodicticus potto
GTAGTCCCAGCTACTTGGGAGGTGGAGGCAAGAGACTCGCTTGAGCCCAGGAATTGGAGGTTGCTGTGAGCTGTGATGCCACTGCACTCTATCCAGGGTGACAGCTTGAGGCTCTGTCTCAAAAAAAAAAAAAAAAAAAAAGAAGGGCATACTATATCTCAATTCTAAATTACTGCATTCACTGTGTGAGCTCAGAATGTTTCTGCAGTTCTATCCCACCACCCCTATAAGGTAGATAAGGCCAGAAGGAGAAATGAGAGTGTCCCTCTAGTGAAGGTCAGAGGCAGGCAGAGAAAGCCTGAAACTGGGCCCTCTCCCCAGGCCCACTGCACCAGGTGCCTCCCTGGATCCTGGGTCCTCCCACTCCTTTCATGAGGTGATCTTTTGTAGGTGTGCTCCATTTTGGGGGAAGAATAACCTTGTTCAGCCCAAGAGGTCACTCTAGGGTCTGCCTGACACATCCCCTTCTCAGGAAATCCTGTGCACTGGCCACTGATGAGTCCAGGAATAGGCGAAGTGGAGTGGGTCCATAGGGTAGCAGGAATCCAAACCAGAGCCAGCGGAGAGAGGAAGGCAGCTCCCACTCCCAAGACTGGGCTAAGCCCTTCTGTCTCTCCTGTAGGAGCCCATGTTTCTCACAGAGTACGTATTTTCTTTGGTTACTTTGAATGGGTTCCTTTAGCCTCCCACAGAGACCACTAAGATACCTGTCTTGCTCACAGCTGTGCCCTTGCTGCTCCAAGTGTGCCCAGGGATGAGTTAGAAATGCAGGCTTAAGGCCCACCCACCCCAGGCCACTGGACCAGACACCCAGGGGGGTTGCATATGCTTCCACATTTGAGAAGGACTATCACAGGCAGTGCCGGAGGTGACACTTTCAGCTCCGGTCTCTCATAGGACAGAGAGAGGACAACGCGGGAGGAAAATCCCCTCCATCCCACCTTCCCTCTTTTTGGCTGTCACACTGGGGGAGGGGCTGCTATTGGCATCTGGGGGTAGAAGCCAGAGATACTGTCAAACACCCTACAAGGCACAGGACAGCCCCTGCTACAAAGAAGTGTCCAGCTCCATGCCAGCAGCACCACTGCTCAGGAAGCCCTGTACTGGAGACCCATCTAGTCCCTACTGGGTGCTCCAGGAACCTTCAGATCCCCAGGAAGGGACTAAGAAGGCAATGGCTAATGGCACAGCTCCTCCAGTGAAAAATTTTCTCCTTGGCTAACCCAATATCGAGCCTGGCAGAAGATAAAATCTTCGGTCTATTTGATTTGGAGATCGAAGATCCAGGCATATATAAAAAACCATTCAACATAAAGACCTGACCAAAGTTAAGATTTATTCACAGCACAGTGAAGCCAGGGGCTGAGCAGCCACCCGGACAGGGTGAAGCTCTCATACCACTTACGTCCCTATAGTACCTCTGACCACTGAGCTGCGAGGGGTGGGTGAAGGGCAAGGCCACACTCGGGGGAAAGGATGTGAGTTCTGGATGGCCCTGGATGGATTCATTGCCAGAATGAGTATTCAGCAAGTGCCTAAGGTGTGCATGGCACTGTCAGGCCCCAGATGGAGAAAGACTGGGGGTAAATACAAAAGAAATGGGCAGGAGGAGAGAAAGACCTACCTACCCAACTCTAAAATAAAGTGTTCTGCAAAAGAGCAAGCCCTACACACAGGTAAAGAGTAAACACATCAAGTACTTTCATAATAATGTGCTCAGCTTTTATAATAGCAGACTCCTGGAGTACACATCATGAGCCCATAAAGCATTCTGATATTTGTCACCACCCAGGATTAAATGATGAGACATTTTCAGCAAACAGGCAAGAAACAGGACTTGCCTTTGTTGCATCATTTGCAGGAGTTTAACAAAGGGTAAAGGTAGAAGGGCTGTTTCTTCATTTTACATTTCTATTTCACACTCAAATTCATTTTGTTAATTCTAAATTAAATAACTTATGGTTGGTGTTAGCACTGATTTAGAGGAAAAGGAAAATCAAAAGCTCAGGGGAACCATGAAAGCCCTCAGAATCAACACCTAAGTTGCAATGAAGCAAAACCTTTCCAAGTGCAGACGGCTGCTGCACAAGGCGGACTCTAATTGGTGGCCTGAGCAAGGTCAGGGCAGCCTTCTTGATCCTCTTTTTGGAGTGAGGGCTGTCAAAGTTCCTACCACTGCCCATGAAACACTGAAATAAAGTTGACTGAATAAAAAAAAATTAGACACTGGTACAGATCCCACTCCCTGCCTGCACGGAGCCTAACGGATTCCTCACTCAAACCAAAAGTGAGAACCAGAGAGTTCCAGCCTAACCTCTGGGTGCCCCCCAAACCAGCCAAGGTCATGTCCTCTCTCTGCTGAGGTCAGTTTCTGTATTTTGGAAGATGTAGTACAAACCAGATGGTTTACAAGTGCTGCCCCTGGAGCGAACTTCTTATTTTTCCCTTTGCAACTCCAATAACCTGCTTCTGTCCTCACAGACTGGGTGTGTAGGAAAGACCTCAGGGAGGCCTCAGCACAGCAGCCGTCACTTTCCTTTAGGGGTTACTGAAGAATCTGCAGAGCCTATGGGCCAATACCTGAGCCTGAGTCTGGGCTGAGATATCACAACTATTAATAAGCTGCCTAGCCTGTGCTCCTGGAGCAACCTATCACAGAAATGCCTGTGCTCTCCTTCTGAGTCTAACCTGGCAACAGGCACTGACAGGCAGCATCATGTGGGAGCTTATTTGCTGCTGTGCCCGTCATGTTGACACCTGCAAATGGGCTATAGACCATGACATCCAGAAGTTTCACAATTGCAGTGTGTTTGCCAAGTGGCACCAGGTTAGTCTGGAAGTGGGGTGGCCTTAATACCTCCCAATCTTGGAATACTTTTGCAATTCATTCACCTTGCTTTGGGCCCTAATAGCTTTTTGTTGGTGAAGGACCCAGTGCTAAATCTATTTGTGGCCCATAATGCCAATTAACCCCCAGGCAGGTGGTTTTGTCATTGTGCCCGTATTAGAGAGTAAGGCAGACAGAGTCTCTAACCAGCAAGCCAGGCTGTTGGAGTGTCATCTGCTACCTCAGAGTCCCCCCTTCTCTCCCTGGGTCCCCATCTTCAATAGACTCAAGTCTCCCTTTTGTGCCTGAGATGGTGCCAGGCACATTTCCACAAACTGTCCCCTACCAGGTGCATTTACCTTCCTCGCCTCTGCCGGACACAGGAGCTGCCACACAGCCAGATCTGTTCCAGACCCACCATGGCAGGGAGACCCTTTAGCACAGGCAGTAGTGGCCAGGCCCTGGTACAATGGACCCCTCCTTAGTGCGACTTTAGGGAACCTCACCTGTCGATGGGCCCTAGGATTCTGCTGTCATTACCATGGAGAGCACCATTGTGCAAGTGCCTTCTGTGTGCGCGCAGTGGCAAGCCACACACCTAGCCATGTGTCCTGTCCCTCACCTCTCCCCGCCGCATCCATAAACCCCTGATAGGTGTGAACGTGGGGGTGTGGACAGCAAAGGTGGACACCAGAAGTCCAGAGGCCCAGGTGAAGGCCTCTGAAGAGCTCAGGCCTCTGGTTGTCCTTGGGGCCAGAGCAAAGGGCATCCCTCCGTCTTGGATTATGTGTGTTGAAGGAGACCAGGCCACCTAACAAGGATGCAGCCTGTCCCCGCAGTCCACTGGACCTCAGGCCTACCTGGTAAAGCGCGGGATTTCATCGTTGAGGTTGACAATGTTCACCCGGAGCTCTGTGGAGGCTCCGAGGCCTCTGCTGTCCCTCACTCCCACAGTGAGATGGAAACTGTCAGGGAAACAGGCAAGTGAGAGAATCTGCTCTGCGCACCCTTCCTTGCAATGGATGGTGGGCAGGGTGGGAGGGGCAATGCCCTGCAGTGTCTCTCTCCTGATCTGTCAACCCGCACACCAGCCCCTATCCTGCAGTGGCTCCCCACAGCCACTGCCTCACAGCGCTGGCCATGTGGAACATTCTGCCTCCCTGTCCCTCGAGTGCCACACCCACGGGAGGGAGCCAGGCACCAGGGCAGAAGAAACTGGCCCTGGGCCCCAGGCCTGGTGCAGAGCCAGAAGCCTCACCTGCGTCCCCCCAAGGTCCACATGGTTTTGTTTGCAAGGCCAGGCCTTTCCCCAGGGCCCACTCACCCCGCAGCCTCGCTACTTTAGGGCCACTCAGTCCCTTCGCTGGGACAGCTGCCTCTCCCAAACAGAGGGGTCTCAGCCATCCTCCTGATACTGGGGCACCCTCTCCCGCACCATCAATCTTGTCTGGAGTTGGAGGTTGTGTACAGGAGAGGGGCCTTCCAGATGGCTGCCGTATGCCCTCCTCCTTCCCTGGGTTCACTGCCCTCTGAATTTAAGATGAGGCACAGACGCCGGGAGCAGCTGTCCTCGGTACACTACCATCCCTCCTACCGCCCTCCACCCTCAGACAAACGGTAGTCAAGCACCGCCAAGGCTACCTGCTGTGTCCTGCTTCATAGTCCAATTCTGTTGTGGAGAAGAGGGTGCCATTAGCAGACATTCTAAAGTTCTTTGAGGGAGAAATCAGGAAATACTAAAAATCAAGGGAAAAATATTCAATGAAGTCAGCAACACCCCAATGCACATTTCCCCTGAAGATGTGTTTGTTCAGTTTCCACTTTGTACTCTTAACCCAGGGAGTATTCCTTACATGTCAGGATGAGGTCTAAATGAGCAGCTCTGGGTCTTAATGGCTCTTGAATCAAGAAACCTCTGGATCTATTGGTGTGAGCCTATGGCCCTGATTGACTCCACCCTGAGAAACTGTCACTGGATCCTGCTTCAGTTACAGGAAGTTTACAAACGCCCCTGACCCTGCTGCTGTCTCCTTATCCTTTCACTATGTTCTCGTTTTTTCTAACTCCTGGCTTAGATTCTATGTCTTAGCTGTAACCAACACTGTTTAAAGACACCTACCACACCTTAAGTAACAGGCTGAAACCAAAGGGAATAGGGTTTGGTCACTACCCTTAAAAGAACTTTCCATATATAGCAGCATAAAATGTACACAAAGATTACTTGTTGAAATGGTGGAAGGAACAAGGAACAAGTGTGAGCTTAGAATGCCATGTAGCAGGGCTTAGAGCACAGGTTGGAATCTGGCTTATGGCTATACAAGAGCTTTTTAAATCTAATACCTGGTGTGCGGCCACTAGTAAAGCCCTTCCCACATCTTTGGGTAGTTGAGAGTGTTGGCCATCATTGTCTCCCAGTGCTCAGACCAGCTCTCCTGATGACACCCTGCTAGAGAACTTGGTCTGACGAGAGCCCACTGGATAGCCCACTAAGGGCCAGCCCACAGAGGACTGTGCTGAGCCTCCCGTGGGTGCTCATCAAGCTTGCTTCCTTGCTTCCAGGATGGAGTCAAAGAAGCAAAGGAAAGGCCGGGTCAGAAGAGCTGGGTCCAAGTTCTGGTCCCTGCCACAATATCTGGGGCAAGTCCTTTCCTTGTTTATAACTTACGGATGATAGGACTATCGCTCTCCATGTCATTGTGGGGATTAAATGAGAATGTACACTGTACAATATGAAGGGCAGCAACAACACTAGAGACTTACATGTTTATATCCATTTGTTCCAAAGGGCTTTAAGGTTAGAAGGTTTCATTATTTCCTGCTAGGATGAGGGATGTTCTATCCTCGAGGCCTTAGATCTCTAGATCAGATAATCAGTGGAGGTTTTGCAACCACAGCCACAGCCCCTGAAGTCTAGCATCAATGGAAACACCTGCCAAGGTTTCTAACCCAGCAATTTGCTGTGTTGTGATCACGGCAGAGCTCCAAGTACAAAAAAGTATGCACAAAAAAATAGATTAAAGGTCTCCCTTGGGGCCAGTATTAGGTGTTTAAACCATTTTTAAGAGTGTTTACTTTCTGTTTATTATTTAATAATGGTTTTCTAATTGTGATGAATGTATTTCTACATAAAAAACTGGGACAAACAGAAAAGTACAAAAAAAGATGAAATATGTCACCTCTAAAATCTCATCATTTTGATGATAGCCTTCTGTTCTTTTCTGAGCAAATTTACACTCTCCAAAATATTGAGATGTTCAAATAAAAATTATAATATCTGTTCTATTCATTTAAATATTGATCATTTACTCCTATTCTTTTTTTTTTTTTTTTTGCTGTTGTTTGTTGTTGTTGTTTTTGCAGTTTTTGGCCAGGGCTGGGTATGAACCTGCCACTTCTGGTATATGGGGCTGGCGCCCTACTCACTGAGCTACAGGCGCCGCCCCATTTACTCCTATTCTTAAGTCTTATTTTATAGGCTCGTTAAATTAATGATGGCACAGCATTGTACTGGTATTTTACTTAGTCTTTCTTGCTGCTCATTTAGGTGTTTCCAGTCCATTTTTAAGAGTAAACTTTGGGACAATGCCACAGAGCACCCTTCTCTCAACCCCCCAGGTTGCATAAGCACCTTGGCAACACTCCAAGGCATGAGGTTTAAATCGCAAACTCCCTAACAATTGGGCTGCAATTGCCCAGGCCTGCAGCTGCTCACACACAAAGCAGTCCTGTGTCTTTAAGCAAAGCCTTCCCTGCAGGGAATCCTCACATATCCATAAATCAGAGGCCTAAGCTGGATGTGATGGAATGATAGGGTTTTAGAGACCCATGGGGGCATTTACTATATGCACCTGAATCAGGATGTCTTTCCACATGTGTTTTGAGAGGAGTCTCTAATTCTGGTAGGTCCCAAGCACTATAATATCTTGGGATACAGAGATGACAGTCAGGCCCTACCCTCCAAAAGCTTCTGGTCAACTGAGGGAACAAAGAAGATATGGGGGAGGTGCTCCAATAGGAACAAATACCTGATACGATGGGACCAGAGAAGGGGGACTCTGAGACACATCTGAAGTACAAGAGTCATGAATTAGGGTAGTAAATTGAATTTGCTGACTCTGGAGCCAGGCTGCCTGGATTTGAATCCTGGTTCACCACTTTCCAACTGTGTGAGCTTGTACAAAGAGTAATAATTATAGGGCATGTCCTAGAGCAGTGGTTCTCAACCTTCCTAATGCCGCAGCCTGTTAATACAGTTCTTGTGGGTTGCAACCCACAGGTTGAGAACCGCTGCCCTAGAGGGTTATCTTATAAATTGCTAGAACAGTGCCCAGCAGATGGTAAGTCCTTGATAAATGTTACCTACTACTGTTTGTTAGAAGATAAGATTCATGAGAAGAAGGGCTTCACTTTGCATATTGCTATATTCCCAATGACTAGCACATAATAGGTGCCCCAAAAATATTTGTTGAATACTGGATATTGCATATTGCCCATCTATGTGAGATCAATGTTTCCACCTTAGAGAATCTTAAAACAAAACAAAAAAGCAACAACAACAACAAAAATCATGCCAAATGTTTTGGGGATTTTTCTTTATTTGGAGACAGAGTCTCATTCTACCACCCAGGCTACAGTGCAGTGGCCTCATCATAGAACATGACAACTCAAACTCCTGAGCTCCAGGGATCCTCCTGCCTCAGCCTCTCTGCATGCCAAGACACCTGGCTAATTTGGGGAGTTGTTTGGGATATTTTTTTTGTAGATACAGGGTCTTGTTCTTGCTCAGCCTGGTGCCAAACACTTTTTTAGAATCTGTTTGAATGTGATAATGCTAAACTTGGCTATGGAAAGTTCTCTAGTAGGGCCTACAGTCTCAACAAGTAATGTAGAAAAAAAGGAAGAAAAGAAACAGCAGCAGAGAGAAAGGGTGCAGAGAACTGCAGAAATGGGGACGTGAGAATTTTCTTTTCCATTTCTATTAGGAGGCTGACTTCCTGGAATCTTGACTTTTTTTTTCCAGTGCCAGGCTAATTTCTTTTTTCCCTGAATCTACAAGCTCTGTTAATGGGAATATAGCAGTTTTGTACTTAGAAAGGAGATAATATCCATAGACTAAAAATATTGTGTCAGGTGGCCATTTGCCAGCAACTCAGTAAGGCTTTCTGTAAAACCTGGCATTTTCTCCTTCTTTTAAAGGCTTGTTTAATCAAAGCTGTTCCCTTGATATTCATTCTTGGAAAACAGAAATTAAATAGAATGAAAAGCAACTGCAGCCCCTCTCTGCCCCAGTACTGGCTAAGAAAAGTCCTGAGTAATCAGATCAATTCAGTTAACAAATGCTTGTCAGACAAGCTCTCTGGTTTCCCTGCTGGGAATATTCCTTTACCGCCACCCCAGGTTTCTCTATTTGCAGCCTCTTTGCTGCTATGGTTTGCTCTTGGACACAAAAGCTTCAGTTTGGAAGACAACCAGCCCATCCTTCCTGCCCCATTCACCCTTTATTGTGCCACTGGTGTAGGGAGAAAGGAAGGTGAGAGGAAGCTGGCCCAGTTTCCTCAAATGTCAGCCTCCCTGAGGTGGGGACAGAGAGGGGAAGGGTGTCACACTCTGGAGGGCTGGGCCCTACACCCCAGTGGGAGTCACCAGCCAGTGATTCATCCTGTGCTGCTTTCGTAGCCCTCAGTTGCTTTCAGGCCTGCAGTAGAAACCAGCAACAAGAATTCAGCCTCCTGGCTGGGCACAGCAATTCACAGCTATAATCCTAGCACTCTGGGAGGCCGAGGCAGGTGGATTACTTGAGCTTGGGAGTTTGAGATCAGCCTGAGCAAAAGTGAGACCCAGTCTCTACTAAAAACAGAAAAATAGGCTGGGCATGGTGATGGGGCTGAGCAGGAGGATCGCATGAACCTAGGAGTTTGAGGTTGCTGTGAGCTAGACTGATGCCAAGGCACTCACTCTAGCCTGGGTAACCTGTCTCAAAAAAAGGAATTCATCCTCCACCATCTCCTATACTACAGAGTAGTCAATTTCCAGGCCTGCTAGGCCAAGTTTCCAGGGGGAAGGAAGGATTTAGTCCAGGGAATGCCAGTGGCTCCAAAGCCACTGAGTTCATGGTCCCAAATCCAGTCCAGAGGGCCACTGGCACACAGCATAATCTTCCAGCCGGGCTATGGCAAGTTACAAAAGCAATGCCATATTCCTACCACATTTTTCAGTTTTAGCTGAATATGTTGTAAAAGTCCCAATTTCTCCTATCCTATCCCCACATCAGTTTGGGATGGCAGTTGTAGAGGAGAAAGGGAAGGGTGCCTCAGAGAAGGAAAAGCTACTATGAAACACATAATACTGCCCTCTGCAAGCCCTGGCCTGGCTCCTACTGGTGTTGCATTGGATGCGCTAGGTGGGTTATAAACAAGAACCTGAATTTTTTTTTCTTTTCTTTCTTTCTTTCTTTCTTTTTTTTTTTTAGAGACAGAGTTTCACTGTATTGCCCTCGGTAGAGTGCTGTAGCATCACAGCTCACAGCAAGCTCCAGCTCTAGGGCTTAGACGATACTCTTGCCTCAGCCTCTCAAGTAGCTGGGACTATAGGCACCTGCCAAACGCTCGGCTATTTTTTTGTTGCAATTTGGCCAGGGCCAGGTTCAAACCCACCACCCTCGGTATATGGGGCCGGCGCCCTACCCACTGAGCCACAGGCGCTGCCCAGAACCTGAATGTTTTTAAGCAGCACATTGGCAAATGCACAATGCTGTTAACAAAGAAATCCTTGCCTGATAACACTGCCCATTTGGCGCCCTCCCACTCTGCCATTCCTTTTCCTTAATCAGCCTGGGTCCCATGCTGTGAGATTCAGGCTTTGCTGATCTAATCCTAATGACCGTGGTCCCTTCTATTTGAGAGCGTCTCTCTAACCCAGCAGTGGCCACATATAGAGTGGGATTGTCCACTGCCATTCCTTTTTCCTTTTATGAGCATTTTAACAAGAATGTGGAGTAGAACGTTTTTTCCTAAGACCTCGGAGTTGTACTGCTGAGTTAGCCCCAGACGCCAAGAGAGCTGAAGGAGTGGGGAGTGTGGGGGTGTAGGGTTGGGGCGGGGTGCTGCCACTCAGGAAAGAAAGAGGTGGGAGGCCAATGGCAGAACTTGATGGAACAGGGTAGAAGGGGATGAGCAAGAGTTGGGTCAGGAGACAGCGGTTCTCAGGCGAAGGCCTCAGTTCCCTCCCTCATGCTCGGTGAACAGGAAAAGTCCCGTGGTGCTGGGACCTCTGATAGGGCCAGGTCTGGCACAGCATGACTTTATTCCCAGGAAAAACAAAGGTACAACCGCTGCCACTTCCCGGAGACTGAGTGCCTTCCCCTGCTGCCCTCCCGACAGCCCAGCTAGTAGCTAGGTTATTGCTCCTTTAATCTAATCCTTTGTCTGCCCTGGTGAAGACAAAGCACGTTTCACTGTATGCAAAAGCCTTCCTCAATGGAAGGGCCAAGAGAAAGCCCTTTACTGGGAGGAATTGCTGTACTAGATCATTTTGCCTCCAGCTGTGAAACTGATTAATGTCCTCAGAGTCTCCAGGAAGGCTCCACTGCAGTCTCCGAGGCCACTTCCAAGCAGAGAGGGAAGGGGGGAGTGTGGGAGTTGAATAAGAGGGGAGGGTGATTCTCTAAGAGCTTCCTTCAGGAGGTGGAGAAGGCATGGGGGCACCCAGAGAAGAAATGCCAGTAAAGGTATCATTCCCGTGCACATAATTCCTCTCTTATGCGTGAGCCATTGTTGATGCACACCTCTGGGCTCCACCCGCCCTGCATTCTCATAACCACACAGGAAGTGTCCGGGCAGGGGCACTAATGCAAGATCTAACCCCGTGCCTGGCCAGGACAGTAGTCACTAGCCTTGTGTCCATGGACGCAAGCATTGAAACGCAGCTGGTGTGAATGGAGATGAGCTGTCAGTGTAAAATACACACCGCGTCTGAGGACTTTGAATGAAAAAAAGGATGTAAAACATCTCATTAATCACTTTATGTTGATTATGTGTTGAAGTAATAATATTTTGGGTATATTGAGTTTAATTTCTCTTGTTTTATTAATACTTCCTATCTGGCTACTAGGACATTTAAAATTACACATACAGCACTCATTTCTGGTTCACATTCCAGCTCTATTGGTCAGTGCTGGTCCAATATTGAATAATCTTGGTCCAAACAATGTACCACCACATGATTTTTAAATGTCTTTTAAAAGGGGGGAGCAAATACCAGTGGTTTCTGGATTAACCCCTGTTACAGAATCTATGACACCATTTCACTTCTTTAAGCTGGAGAGGGATTTTGAGATTTGTCATTGTGAAGGAGTTGGGGTTTCTGCACATGTCCTAAAGCTATTTCTTTTAATCCATCCTTCATTCTCTGGTTGCTGCCATCAGCATATCATGGAGCCCACCAGGGTAAGATGACAGACACTAACCAAGACTCGGTCGCTTCAGGCTTTGGTGTTTTTATTAAAGTTAGTCCTGGTTTGTTCAAAAGTTAGTTTGGTCAATAGCAAATTAACCTACCTCCTTTCTCCTTTTACAGAGCACTCACCCCCATTTAGTACCCCCAAGCATCCAGAATAAAATGTCCAAGCACAAAAGCCATAATACACATATCACTTCCTAAATTGTTGTTGCTATTTTATTTTATTTTAGAGATAGAGTCTCATTCTGTCACCCTGGATAGAGAGGCTGTGGCATCATCATAGCTCACAGCAACCTCAAACTCCTGAGCTTAAGTGGTCCTCTTGACTCAGAGTAGCTGGTACTACAGGTGGTACTATTGCCCACCACAATGCCCAGCTAGTTTTTCTGTTTTTAGTAGAGACAGGGTCTCACTCTTGCTCAGGCATGTCTGGAACTCCTGAGCTCAAGCAAACCACCCACCTTGGCCTCCCAGAGTGCTAGGATTACAGCTATAAGCCACCATACCTACCTGTTGCCCTTTTTTAGTCTGAGAAGGGTTCCTTCCAGATCATGTTCCCTGTGCCTGCAGGCTGGCTGTTGCCTTTCTGTCCAGCTGTTCGTTCCAGCACAGTTGTTAAATACTTCATTAGCACTTTCTGTTCCAACTCTGAGCACCCCTTCCTGGCCCCCTGCAAATAGCTCCTGAGCTCACTGCAGAAGCCACAGGTCTAGCCCTGGGTTCCAAGCCCCTGCCCAGCTCAGAACCCTTTGGAAGGCACTATATTCTTTTAAAGTGGGCAACACCTGCTGCAGTTGCTTCCCACCTGGGCTGTTGCCTTTCATCTGAAAGGCCAACAACCTGACCTAGGTGTTTTTAAAAGGGGTCACAACCTTATTCAGGCTGTATAATTTGAGAGATATATTAAAAACAGAGTTTTCAAAATATATGTCTTCACAACTGAGATTCCTTCCACTTTGCCCCCAAGTTTGTTTCTTGTACAAATTTTACACTAACAACCACCCTATTGAATTATTTAATGAATGCCTGTGTTGGAGATCAGAACCTGATGCCCCAAAATATGGCACATTGGTAATTGAGAAAACCTCAGAAGCAAGTCCACTCTGATTTTCTTCCAGATTTCTTCCCTGAAGTATGGTCGTAAAAGAATTCTCTGACCTACCTTGCCTGAAAATAGGTAATAAACCGTTTTTCCAGAGGGTTCCTGCCCTATACCTGACAGCCAAAAACAGTCTGAACAGACAGGCCTTGCTAAGCTTCCCCAGTTTACTACCATTAGATCATATCTTTTTTGTCCATTCATACTTCTACACAACTGCCCACTCTTCATTGAAACTAAGCATAAAAATATACTTTTTCCTGGGTCTTTGGGTCTTCATTTCTGAAGCCTTCAGTGTCGTGTAAAAACTTTGGTTAAATAAATTTGTTATGTTTTTCTCTTGTTAATCTTTCTTTTGTTAGAGCGGCCACCGTCAGCTATAAACCTTGTGACACAGGAAAAAAAGGTATTTTTCTGCCTACATAAGAATGCTTCCCATGCAGACTGTTAAGTTTTTTGTTTTTTTTTTTTAGACAGAATCTCACTCCATCACCTAGGGTAGTGCCGTGGCATCATAGATCACAACTACCTCAAACTCTTGGGCTCAAGTGATTCTCTTGTGTCAGCCTCCCAGTAGCTGGGACTATTGGCGCCCACCACCATGCCCGCCTAGTTTTTCTATTTTTAGTAGAGACGGGGTCTCATTTTTGCTCAAGCAAGCTTCAAATTCCTGAGCTCAAGCAATTCACCCACCTCAGTCTCCCAGAATGCGAGGGTTACAGGTGTGAGCGCATATGCAACCCCAGACTGTAAATTTCTTAAGGTCAGTGTGTCCTATTCACCTCAGTATCCAAAGTATCTAATAGAATTCATCGAGTGAATTGTTGGTGAATGTTGAAATGAACAAAATATGTAAGTGAAGTACTATATTTTGTGTTGCTGACCTAATCGCCACCCAGGATTCCTTTTCCCTGCTTACTACCAAACAACAGTGGCCAAATGACAGAGTTCTGCCGGCGAGATGTAGCAAAAGTCCTCTGGGTAGAGCTTCTAAGAGAGTTTTGTTTCCTGCCCCAAAAAGAGACAGACTGGGCCTGTCCATTTTATTCCTTCTTGCTTCCTTCTTTCTTCTTCCTGCTTGGAACTCAGAAGTAAAGCCTGGCAGTGCAGCAGCCATCTTGCGATCATGAGGTTAGAAAACAGACAAAGCCAACAAACATGCTCCGGATGGAAGAGCAGAAACAGAGGAAGAGCCCACACTCCTGATGGTAGCAGCTGCACCAGTGCGGAACTGCTTGCCGTCCTCTATTCTAGACATCTTGTTATCGCTGAAGAAGAAATCCCATGTCTACCACTGTGGTGAAGTTTTCCGTTATTTGCAGATAAACACATTTTCTAACTGGTATAACAAGTATATTATTAATAAGTATGCATTTAAAGCACCTAGTATTACTCGTAGCACATAGTAGACAGCCTTAAGTGTTTGCACATTCACTCATTCGTGTAAATATTGACATGAACGAATCTTGAATGAATGAGTGAAGGATTTTTTTTTTTTTAACACAGAAGAATCATCTTCTAATAAGAACAGACTATTCTCTTACTTTGTTTCAGACCCTGTAGACTACATGTATTTGTCCTGGAGTTTATTCCCAAGGCTTACTTTCTTCTGTTAGAAAAAGTAGTCCTGTTGAAGCTACAAATCATGCAGCAAACTGTAGAAACAGCCTCCTGGTGTCACCAATTCCCTGAGTGTCATATTTCAAGGATTCTCCGTTAGGCGGGGCTGGCAGTTGTGTTGCTGGCTCCAAGGTTAGTCTGGTGGGATTTGCTTTGTTTTTATCTAACCTGGGCTCCCCAGCTGCAGTGTATGCAAGGGTGATAGGGGCGTTGGTGAGCAGAGCTAGTAGCTGAGGTATCTGTGCCCAGGAAGGAAGGAGCTAAGAGGCTTCTTCACCTTTGGGTTGGTGGTTATAATAGCCCCACTGATAGTTCCATTAAGGAAACTGATTAAAATGAGAGAGAAGAGGCCAGGTGCTGAGGCCCATGCTAGGATTACCTAGCACTGTGGGAGGCCAGTGGGAGAATCTCTTGATTTCAAGATTTCAAGAACAGCCTGTGCAAGAGCAAAACCCCAGAGACCCTGTCTCTACAAAAAAATAGAAAAATGAGTTGGGCATAGTGGTGAGCCCCTGTAATCCCAGCTACAGGCAGGAGGATCATGGAGCCCAGGAGTTTGAGGTTGTTATGAACTAAAATGATGATGCCACTGCACTCTAGCCAGGGCAATAAAGTGAGACTCTGTCTCAAAAAAAGAGGGTAGGGGGAGAGAGGAGACATCCACAGTCTCATACAGAACCATTAACCCAGGCTCCTGCTCTATAATCTAGAATCTCTAGGAATCTTTCAAATTTTTTAAAATTTGGTTCTAAGTAGCTTGGCTTTATCTCTCAAGAAAGATATGTTAATACTGGTGTTAGGGTATACAATTTATACTTACTTTTACAATAATATAGGTGCATTTTTATCAGCTTAGATTTCTTAAAATATTGAATAGTTTTGCTATGCCCAGCACTGTGCTCAGGGGTTTTACAGTGGTGGGGTGTCTGGGTGTCTCTTCAGAGCCGGCTTACCCATTCCTCCCATCCCCAGTACTCTGTGCTGTGGACGTGGACAGCATCGCCCCCAGTTGCCACTGGCCAAACCCGCCCTGCCAAAACTCTAGACTCCTGTGTCAAAGCCAACATGGACAAGCACCTCTTCAGTATGACAAGGACACTTACACTGAGGGGTGTGTTTTGGCTTGTGTCTTCTGGATCAAAGGCCTCAACCTGGTAAATGAATCCAGGGTTTGCTTCTTCTACTACGTAGAGATCTAGACCTGCACCAGTGGCCGAAGTGGAAGAAGACAATTTTATTAGAGAAAGCAAATGAGGAATTCCAAGTTCAGGGCAGCCGTATACAACCAAAGAGAACGAAGCATGTTGGCATTTTGGGACAAAAGGAAACAAAAAGAAAAGCCACTGGCCAACTTTCCATTTATGGGAATCCATTTACAGGAATTCATAAGGTTCTAGGGTTGGACTGAAACAAAAGACTTAGGGGTTTTCAGTATATGGATGGTGTTCAAAGCCATGAGCTTTGGTGAGATCATGTAGGAAGTCACTATACACTCTGGCCCCTTATGTTGTCCCTGTTCTATGCAGACACGCGCTGCCCTCAAAGAGTCAGAGCCCGAGGGGGGATGTACAAGTTGGTTGTTGACCACAACACACAGGGCTGGGCCTACAATGGGCTCAGCCCTGGTTCCTTCAGAATGATTCACTTGAGGTCTCTGAGCCCCCGTTTCTTCCCTAGGACCAGAGAGGGACCTGTGTCCTCTGGATATTCTTGAATTTTCTCATTGCTAAGATGGTCCACAGGAAACCATGGATGAGACAGGCTATTGGGAGCACTGAGCTGGAGGGCATTTCATTTATTCCCTGCTCATTAAGCATCTGCTTTTTCCAGGGAAACAGATGCTTGTTTATTTACATTTTCTGTTTTCCTCTGCTCCCCAGAGTCCTGCCTGACACCCCCATCTGGGCTGCATGCACACCCTGCTGTATTTTACCTTTTGCCAAGTTGCCTTGAAACTGAGGTGGCTCGTTCACATCTGTTACCTGGACAGTCAGGACCTGGAGGTCTGTGACACCAACTTTATCCATAACATAAATCTGCAAGTCAAATATGTTTGGTCCTGCTTCAAAATCTAGTGGTTCCTTCCCAGTGGTGACAACCTAAAACAAAAATGCAAAATTGTTAGTAACCGCATACGAGAAGGTCTGTTTTGTATGCATGCAGTTTGCAGAGGGATTATTTCAAGGAAGGAAGCAACCAGCATCCTGGAGACCAGCTTCCACTCGCTGTCAGAGGAACTGGTTAGTCCTTCCCGCAGAAGCCGTGTGCCTCTGCGCTGGAGGACTGCGCGTGATGCTGCTTTTCCGAGGAAAGAGATATATTTGGAGTGTTCTGGTGCAATTGGCTGGAGATGGAAATTGAAACACTCGTCACTGTGGGGTAGGCTCCCAGGCAAGTCCCTTGGGTCCTCTGGATATTCTTGAATTGTCTCATTGCTGAGAAAGAATGCAGCACATCCCTGGGATGGCATTTAAGTTACTCCATTCTAATTTTCCTGAGGCCATATCCAGGAGTGAACAGAGAAGAAGAACACATCTGCATAAATAAGGAATGATAGTTACTTAATCAGCAGACTGGTCACTTTTTTGTGCCTTTCCACATATTCTTCCATTGTCAGGAGCTTTGTCCTCTGCACTGTATTTTTGGAGACATGGGAGAGATGCCTAGAACCAAGGCCAGAGAGACATTGGCAGAATCTGGAGCTGCTGACACCAGGGACACCACACCAATGGCCCCTGGTGGGAAGGTCCTGGCGAAGCTAACCAGAGTCCAGCCTGCGACCTCTCACGGGTGTAGGCACAACCCCTTCCACTAAAGTGGAGCCCTTGGAGCTCCCAGAAGACCCAGAGTCCTTTGGGACATCAAGAATTAAATCTTGTATGTGTCCTCAAATATGCTAATATACAATTTTGGTTACTAACATGGGTATGATTGGGCCAGGTGGTAAGACCTCCAGTATCCCACAGCACAGAGAGCACATGCTCCAGACCTGTGTCCAGGTGGTGAGGCCTCCAGTATCCCACAGCACAGAGAGCACATGCTCCAGACCTGGGTCCAGGTGGTGAGGCCTCCAGTATCCCACAGCACAGAGAGCACATGCTCCAGACCTGGGTCCAGGTGGTGAGACCTCCAGTATCCCACAGCACAGAGAGCACATGCTCCAGACCTGTGTCCAGGTGGTGAGGCCTCCAGTGTCCCACAGCACAGACAGCACATGCTCCAGACCTGTGTCCAGGTGGTGAGACCTCCAGTATCCCACAGCACAGAGAGCACATGCTCCAGACCTGGGTCCAGGTGGTGAGACCTCCCACAGCACAGAGAGCACATGCTCCAGACCTGTGTCCAGGTGGTGAGACCTCCAGTATCCCACAGCACAGAGAGCACATGCTCCAGACCTGTGTCCAGGTGGTGAGACCTCCAGTATCCCACAGCACAGAGAGCACATGCTCCAGACCTGGGTCCAGGTGGTGAGACCTCCAGTATCCCACAGCACAGAGAGCACGTGCTCCAGACCTGGGTCCAGCACTGAACTTCCACGGGACCTTGGGAAAATCACTTTACCGTTCCCTCATTTTGTCTCCCTGTGATTGTAATTAGGGAAATTATTCTTGCCCTAGTTAAACAGCTGAAGTATATTGCAAAGTATTACATTAATAATAAAAATCTAGGTCAGGACGCTATGGAAAATCAGGGAGAGAAAAGTGTTTTGTTGGGGAAAACTTCATGGAGGAAGTGATAGGTATTGTGCTTGACTTTGTAAGTTCTAGATCAGTTAAAAGAGAAGACAGCCATAGATGTGGATAAGTATGCACAATGGAGAGAGAAACTGTGCACGACGGTTGAGAAGAGGTGGTCCTGTGCCAACTAATGAACAGGGTCACCCGGGGACCACATGAAGGGAGCCGGCCTGGTCTCCATGCCAGGGGTGGAGAGCACAGACTCTGGAACCAGACTGGCTGGCATCCAGGCACAGCCTTCTCATTACTCAACATTTCTATGACGCAGTTTTCTCATCTGTAAAATGGGGGTTATAGGGTTGTTGAGAAGATTAAATGATCCAATCCATGGAAAATACTTAGAATACTGTCTGGCCCTGAGCAAGCACTCCACAAATGGGGACTTCTGTTAGATTAGGCACTCAAAAATTGTTTAAGTAAAAAACAAAAGAAAACAAAAAACTGTTTAAGTTATGTCTGCCCACCACAGCAGGTGGGCTTCTGTTGAGATGGTCTGTTCTGTTTCCAAGCTGATATGTTAGCTTCCTATTCATACTAAGCCTGGAGCCTCCTCCTGCAAGGATACACTCTTTACCTCAATATTGCCAATTGTCAGCCCCTTCTTCTTAGAACTAGTTCTAACACCATAGAGGAAGAAAATAAAATAGTCAAAAAAGGGTCCAAAAATGTTATACCTTAAACCAAAAGAATTGGGTTACTATCAACCAAAATAGAAGAATTGTTGCTGTTGCCACCAGCTTCATTAGATGGCACATACCAGACTCTTGCCAAGCCATTTACAGAAGTATTTCTTTTAATCCTCACAATGACCCTAGGTTGGTAAAACTTCCCTCATTTCACCTAGGAGACTAACTAGAACAGGACCAGGGTGGGGGGGGAGGGGGCGGGCTCTTCTGAGGTCACAAGTGGGAGCAGTGAAGCCTCAGTTTGGTTTCGGGCAATCTGGCTGCAGAGTTTTGGTGAAAGACAGTAAGTTGGGCTTTAAGCATTGTTAAGTTTGAAGTTGTTCAAGACAGGACTAAGCAAATTAGCACAGTGCTCACGACAGTGGATGGGAAAAGAGGAGAGTCAGGCTCCAAGACAGACAGATGAAAGAAAGGAGGGTGCCTGGCTGCACAGGTCCTCTGGGAAGCTTCTCTGGCAGCTGCTGGGCCATACAGGCATCCCTCCTCCCTGACTTCTCAGCGCTCCTTTGGTGGTGCTGCCCTGAAAACAACGCTGGACCCACCATTAGCCACAGGTGGTTGAGAGACTCTGCCATCTCTATTGCTGGGAAATAGCAGTGCAGGATAGGGGCTTTGAATGAGGACTTGGGGAGCCATCCTGCCTGATCCCCTGCAGATCTCAAATCTGCCACCTCCCAGCTCTGTGAACGTGGGCAACTTGCTCAACTTTTCCCTGCCTCAGTTTCCCCACCTCTAACATTCAAAGAATAACAATAAACCATTTCATAGTGTTGTCTGGGGGATTAAATTAATGAATCACAAAATGTTTAGGCGGATTCCTGGCGTATGGGTAGTGCTCCATAAATGTGAGTTATCATCATCATCATCATTTTTACTAATCACTCCACCCCAGACGTCTCAGTGCCTGTGTTCCAAAGCCTGGCTCTTGCATGATCATGGCTCACTCTCAGAAAGCACAACTGAGTCACAAGGCCAACAGTGACCTGACCTCTGGGCTAGAGGCCCAGTAACTTCATCTCTAGATTTGTCATCATCCAGAGTATCAAGGCGACACAAAGAGGAGCCATGCTCTGCCACAGACACTGTCATGTTGGGAAGGGTGGCAGAAGCGGCTCTTGTGAGCAGTTTGGGTTGGAGAGTAAAATCTTCTTGGAGGGATGGTTGACAATGTTGGGTAGTTTTTGAGAAGAAGCAACCAAGTCTTTCTCCTTTTTTCTCTTTCTCTCTCTCTCTTTCTTTCTTTCTTTTCTTTCTTCCTTTTTTTTTGAGACAGGGTCTCACTCTGTCACCCAGGCTGAATGGCAGTGGCACAACCTTAGCTCACTGCATCTTCTAGCTCCTCAGCTGAAGTGATCCCCCCACTTCAGCCTCACAAGTATCTAGCATGTGCCACCACATCTGGCTAATTTTGAAAATTTTTTGTAGCTATAGGGTCTTGCTATGTCACCCAGACTGGTCTTGAATTCCTGGCCTCAAGTGATCCTCCCACCTTGACCTCCCAAAGTGCTAAGATTATAGGAGTGAGCCAGAAGCCTTGACCAACAACCAATTCTTTCTCTTTTCTTCTTCTTCTTCTTCTTTTTTTCTTTTTTCTTTTTTTTTGTGCAGTTTTTGGCTGGGGCTGGGTTTGAACCCACCACCTCTGGTATATGGGGCCAGCGCCCTACTCCTTTGAGCCACAGGTGCCACCCCTTTCTCTTTTCTTGCTTTCTCTCTCTCTCTCTCTTTTTTTTTTTTTCATTGTTGTTTTTTTAGGCACCTAGGTAGCCTTGAACAACAGCCCGTTTTTAAGAATGGTTTGAGGACTGTGAAACTGTGGCCCATCCCAGGACCAACACAGGCTCCCGGGCAGCTGCATGGTATGATCTCAGAACAGAGGATTGGGACAGTACACTAGACACTTGAGCCTTGATTAGCTGAGGGACTAAGACAGGATGGGATTCTTCCCTGAGTGACAGCCCTGCTTGAATTACATGAAATGTAGGAAGGGTAGATCCAGTTAAGACAGACTTGGGAGGAACAGCAATAGATGTGTACAGCAGTGCAGGACAAAGAGCCTGGGATTGGAAACAAGAAGACCTGAGTTAAGTTTGTATTTCATCTTTTATGGCTGTGTGATCTCGGACAAGTCTCTCAGTCTCTCCATTATCTTATATCTAAAAGGAATAAAAAAGGCTGGCTGCAGTGGCTCATGCCTATAATCCCAACACTCTGGGAGGCCGGGGCAGGCAGATCGCTTGAGCTAAGGAGTTCTAGACAAGTCTGAGCAATAGCCAGACCCTGTCTCTAAAATTAGTGGGACATTGTGGCAGGCGCCTATAGTCCTAGCTACTTGGGAGGCTGAGGCAAAAGAATCGCTTGAGCCCAAGAGTTTGAGGTTGCTGTGAGCTGTGACACCACAGCACTCTACGGAGGGTGACAAACTGAGACACTGTCTCAAAAAAACAAAAAAGGAATAAAAAGTTTAAATAGAGATAATATTAGTGTTAGTTGTAATAATCAGGAGATCAGGTTTGTGAACGTGACTCAGAACCACTATGCAAATTCGAAGGAGCTCATCATCATATCATCAAGGGCAGTGAACCATGGAGGCTGGGGAGTGAGAACTCTCAAGTGTTCAACAGCTCAACGTCTGTCAGTGACAAACAGATAAGCAAAATGTGCACTAGCCACACAATGAAATGCTATTCATCCATGAAACAAATGAAGTGCAGATACACGCTGCAACATAGGTGACACCTAAAACTTGATGCTGAGTGAAAGAAACCAGTCACTAAAGACCACATAGCTCATGTCCGTAATCTCAGCATTCTGGGAGGCAGAGGCAGGTGGATCCCTTGAACTCAGGAGTTCGAGACCAGCCTGAGCAAGAATGAGACCCAGTCTCTACTAAAAAGAGAAAAACTAGCCAGACATTGTGGCAGGTGCCTGTAGTCCCAGCTACTCGGGAGACTGAGGCAAGAGAATCGCTTGAGTCTAAGAGTTTGAGGTTTCTGTGAGCTAAGACACCACAGCACTCTACCTGGGGCAACAGAGTGAGACTTTGTCTCAAAAAAAAAAAAATACACATTGGCAAATCCACAAAGACAGAAAGTACATTTTTATTTGCCAGGGACTAGGGGAATAAAGGAATAGGGGAGTGATTGCTAATAGATACAAGTTTGGGGATGATGAAAATGTTCAAAATTAGATTGTGGTGATGGTTGCACAACTCTGTGAATATACTAAAAACAGTGAATTGTACAATTTAAATGGGCAGATTATATGCTCCATGAATTATATTTCAATTAAAATGTTTTTAAAAATGAGAGGTTTGAAGCAGGACTTCCAGGGTTCTAATCTCTGCTCATCCACCTACTAGCTGTGCAACCGAGGGCAAATTACTTAACCTCTCAGTCTTTCATTTTCCCCATGAGTGAGAAGATAAAATCCTCATGATTTGAGGATTATAAGAGAAAGATATGCGAAGTCCTTCTGATAGTGTCCAGCATACGCTCTATACGGGGAAATAATCGGCAAGGCTAATAGAAGCAGATGAGCAACAGCTGGTAAGGACAAGCCAGCTGTCAAGGGAGCAGGTGGACAGCATGGTTAAGTCACAGAACCAGTACCTGGTGTCCAGGCATGTAAACCAGATGCCAGGATGAAGACTGACTGAATCTGTTCTCCTTGCACATCTGAGTCCCCATCTGGGGTGATGAGAACACCAAATGTAGGGGCTCTGGCTCCAAGTCATGGATTCTGCAGGTCTCCCCTCAGGTCCAAATATGCACACTTTGTAAACACCCCCCTAGTGATGAGCCAGGTTTAAGAACAAACTAGTAAGAACCTCAGCAAAGCAAGAGACCGTAGACCCTCCTGGGGGGTGTCCAACTGCGTCCACAGCTTATCTATGAATGCTTATCTAAGAGCTGTCTTGTGCCAGACAGTAAATCCACAAACACTAACAAAAGCTGATGAGCAAAAAGAGAGTCATGCATAATTTTTGTGATATCTGCTACCAGATAAGCATTTATAGCCAGTCATAAGCCTCAGTTGGACTCTTCTGCAACCAAGAAGGCCTGAATTCACTGGGCCCCACAAGGACCCTGGGGGGATGGAAGGTGGGACAGTGGAAGGCCTGGTGATAACTGCAGGAGGCTCCTAGGCCAGTTGAGGAAGGGGCAGGGGGGGATATCAAAGTCTAGGTAGGTCCAGACTTAGACATGCTTAGAAGACTTCTGAGGTTATCAGCAGAAAACATGCAATGAGCAGGTTTGTCCTTTCTATAGGAAGTGACAACTTTGAAAAAGACTCAAATGACAAGAAACAGAGCAGCAAGGGCATGGCCCTTAAAGGTCTATGATCGAGTCTGAATTATCCAAGGAAACATTTAAACAGCATAACTGGACAGGTAGACTCATATTTTATTAAAGGCTGCCTATCATTAAATGTCTCTCCTCTTAGATTTCCTTCTAAAAAGTCACAGAATCTTGGAAAAGCAGAGTCACCAGACACAAGTTCATCAGAGCATGGCTCTTAAGGAACTCAGTACCGAAATTATCCCACCAAAGGAATTGGGCACTGAAAGCTCACCTAACACCTGCCAGGGTTGTTGGCAAATAAGAAACAGGTTTCTATTGATAACAAATTGGCCATGATGTTTATGTGGACGGTATTAAGTGGAAAAAGTCCAGAGGCATCTAGCACAGAGGCTCTGGGATGCCTCAAATGGGACTCCTGGTTATTATAAGAAGGAAGATTAAACTAGGGACAGGGCAAGAAATCATCACTGACCTAGAATCCCACCCAGCCCGATTCTCAGGATCACATCGCTCAGACAACTCCCACAGAGGGAGCGGCTTACCTCAAAGTCAGTGCCTGACAGCCTATTGACCCGGAAGGCTTCTTCAGTGAAGGGACTTGAGTTGATTATCAGGGGAAACCCGGGGGCTACAGGTGACAGGGATGCTGATAAAGTCACAGAAAACTTGTGCACTGAAGTCTCGGGTGGAGAATTCTCTGCCACGTTGCCTGTAGCAGGTAAAAGGGTCAAGTGTAGCGCCTCTTGCCCTGTGGATTTAAAAAGGTTACAAAACCATATGAGCACAGAGCCTTCTGCTAGGAGCAGGGACCCAACAGCTTGGTCTGTGGCTTCAATACATGGCTCGGGAAACAATGGGACCTCGTTACTCCCCAAGGACAGATGCTTCTGTCAAGTGCTAAAAATGAAATGCGAGATCTTCTGGGGACCAAGAAAACTACCACGGAGCAACCAAGAAATCTGCTTCTGTCACTCAGTAAATAAAGCTGCTGCTTTTCTTGTCTCCTGCTTCAGGTCTCTTTTCTTCCGGGCTTTGTGAAGAGCCAGGAAAAGAGAAATGTGACACCGTAGGAGACAGACACCTACTTAAAGGACCTAGTCTGGTAATGCCATCCTCTCTCTTGCAAGGGCCAAGCGGTTTATAAGAGTTGATTTTGCCTCCTGGCATCAGTGTCTGATCCAGGAGGTCCTCTGAGAATTGGGAGTGGACGGCTGGAGAACCCCAACATCCTGGTACATCTCCCCATGCCTATTAGTCATCTCAAGGACAATTATTTGCTGTTGTTAGATGCTGTGGGCACCCTGTGGAAGGTCATCTAGTACCTCTTAATTGATGAATGAACTCCGTTCCACAGAGGAGGAAAGAGAGGCTTGGACAGGGCACGTGAACTGCCTTGAGCTGCACTACGGGCAGGGAGTTCCACGATTTAAGAGAAAGTGTGTTTCTTCCAGGACAACCTCAGGACCATTCTAAGATCTCCAGGACACACAGCAAGACTTTGCTAGTACAGAGGAGAGCAACGGGCCATGTTCTCTCATGCTTCTATAATAATGGTTACTATAGTGAGATCGAATAGTGTCCCCAAAAGACCGTGTTCACCCAGCAGAATATACCTTCTTTGGAAATAGTCTTTGCAGGTGTAATTAGTTGAGAAGAGGTCATATTGGATTGTGGTGGCCAAAATTCAACGACTGGTGTCCTCATAAGACAAAGATGGGACACACACAGAGGGAAGAAGGCCATGAAACAACAAGGCAGAGAGTGAGTAATGCAGCTACAAGCTGAGAATGGAGAGCGACACCAGGAGACAGGAGGTAGGCAGCGGGCAGGTTTTCCCTCACAGCCGCCAGAAAGAAGCCACCCTTGATGTCAGGCTTCTGGTCTCCTGAACTGTCAGGGGATGAATTTCTATTGTCTTAAGCCACCCAATTTGCAGTAATTTGTTATGGCAACCCTGGGAAACTAATATAATGACCATTTATCCAATGTCTCCAGTAAGTGCCTAATCCTCCATTTCATTTACTCATCCACAACCCTCTCAGAGAGGTATCAATTTACAGATGAGAAAACTGAGCTAAAAGAAACACAGCACACAGCAGATAACAGAGCCGAGATTCACGCTGAGAGAGGCCAGCCTCCCAATCGTGGCCACCAACGGCCACGGGGGTCAAAAACCTAGAAAAGTAGGAGACATAAGTGGGGACAGGGACAGCAAAGGGAAAGTGTATGTCAGTCCTACTGAAAGGCATAAAACTTCTAGAAACAAACAAGCCATTGTAAAAGGATGCTTTTATTTCAGTTAAGCAGAAAGGGCATAAAAGTACATGGAAATGTGGGGAAAATTGAAATATAAGCACATTCACTGATACAAGCATTTATAAATCTAAAATCACCTTATTCCGTTTTGAGACGAAGATGCATAATGCATAAGTTACTGCTCCTTGCAGAATTATCAGGTTTTATGGACGAGGACCGTGCAAGGACTCAGAAATAAAAATAGCTGAAGTTTAGGGCCATGTGAATAGGAATGGATTTTTTTAAAATTGTTAAAATTGACTTTAATAGTGTAGCATTCTTGTGATTAAAAACCACAGGCCAGGCGAGGTGACTCACACCTATAATCCTAGCACTCCAGGAGGCCAAAGCGGGTGGATCGCTTGAGCTCAGGAGTTCGAGACCATCCTGAGCAAGAGTGAGACTCTGTCTTTACTAAAAATAGAAAAACTAGCCAGGCATTGTGGTAGGCACCTGTACTCCCACCTTCTGGGAAGCCTGAGGCAATGGAATCTCCTGAGCCCAAGAGATTGAGGTTGCTGTGAGCCATGATGATGCCACAGCACTCTACTCAGGGCGACAGAGTGAGACTCTGTCTCTAAATAAATAAACAACAAATAAATAAAACCAGAAGCACAACACTATGGTTGGTATATTTAGAGATGAAAACTCTTCCAAATAGTTTTTCAGAATGAGCAAAATAACCCACGGCTTTGATGGACTGGGTGTCTCAGGCATACTTCCCTCACATGCTCTTCCCTCCACAAGTCACGGTCACCAGGACACCCCATGTCACACACCGGAGATCACACATGCAGCCAGCGGCCATGGTGGGCCCTGGCTGGCTACATCTGGATCTTCTAGGAAACAGAATTTACACACCTGCTGCATACAGGCAGTCACATGACCGTGCATGTCTGAGGCATTATAGTTGTTCTAGGACCTGGGACATTCCAGCTACATGGCTCTGGGAGCTGCCAAGAAATTGGACCTTCTACCCAGATGTCAGATCTAGATGATGTAAGAGGCTGTTTTAGGAACAATGTAAAGAATTGTGCTGGCTTATGAACTTGATGTGGCCTCAGGTATGAGAGGCTCGCTAAGCTCCACAACCTCACCCTGAATGGGCAGATTGCTGTGGCCCCCAACCTCAGTGCATCCCCTTTGGGAAACTGGGGAGTTTAGAGAAGTGGTGCCCCTGGTTTGCCCTGCTAGGAGTGATCTATTGATTTGTCGAACTGATCATAACTTTGATAAGGCCTGGGTCATAGACACTAATTCCATGAAAGATCTAGCATTCCAACCCAAGGCATCTGACTCCTAGAACAGCTCCATGCTGGGTCCTTGAATGGTCGTTTTTGGGGGGAGATGTTTTGGAAGAAGTGAATATATCCAGTGCCCCTCAAGAAAACAGCATTGGGAACTGCCTGCTCCATCTGTGGCTGAAGCTACACTGTCTCTGGAGATGTCTTTACTGCATCTTTCTGAAAGTCTTCCTAGAAATGTTCTATGCTTCTTCTGGGGGCCTCTTTTCCCAGGGTAGGGCCAGGTGTGCCAGAGCTATGCTACTGAATCCTAAAAACTTTAAAGCAGACATCCCAGAGATAAGAAAGGCAGCCAAAGTGGGCTTTCTTGGCATTAGTTCAGTACCTTGTTCCTCCAGCTCCCTTGCTATTATAAAAGTAAAAGTAATAGTAGTAATAGTAATAGCTACGATAATAAGTGGCTAGGGCCACACCCTAAAAATAGAGCAATTAATACAATATTCGCAAAATGTTCAACCCATTTGCCACACAAATAAGTTGGAGTGATGTGCCCAAAGGCATCCACTAGTAACAGGCAAGGCCTCAGGCCCAGCGTGGCTCTCCCTAAGACATCGTGTGATTTCTTTCCAAGGCTGGTCTTCCAGGCTTTCTTTGGTGGTCTGAGTGCTAGAGAACAAGAAGGTGGCTTTAATCAAATTTGACTTACACATGCATCTTAATTAAGAATTAAATTAGAATTGCTTGGAGCATACACTTTGAGAAAGAAAAAGCAAGCAAAAGATTTATTATCAGTCACCCAGCCCACTTGGATATATGATGTGCTCACTTATTTCCTTTGAATCACTGCCTTTCCAGTCATGGAACCAATGGGGCTTTTCTCTCTAGAATCCCAGGGAGGAAGCTGGCCACGCTGGGCCTCTGACTCTGATCATGGTGATGTGGTACAGATTGTAGGGTGATGCCATCTGCTCTCATTACACAAACAGGATCCACCTGAAACATCACTGAACACCTCTTCATTCTCTCTAGCACCTCATCAAAACAGTAATGAAAGAAATCAGAGTGTTGTAAAAAGAGCAAGGCATTTGGCATTAGAGACCTTGCTTCCGGCTGTAGCTTCACCATTACTAACCCTAACCTTGGGTGGGTCCCTTGGCTTCTTTGGGGGTCCCTACCAACTCCATCTCTGAGGGCCGTGGTGCTGCACTAACAGTGACTGGTAAATGGAGTTCCATTGCCAAAGAAGACTCATAGAACCTAAATGACAAGGCTTACAAATCTACAGTTTTATTTTAGAAAAAGATATAATATAGAAACTAATTAAAGGATATGTGTCACCACTGACGGCTGCCTCATAGCAAGAGCACTGCAGACAGGTGCAAGCCCTGTTGTCCTGTTTTCTCTAAAGAACGGCAGGATCAGGAACCACCAATGTATTCACACATACCTTGCAATCTCTACTGGAAATTTTTTTTCTTCTTTCTCTTTTTTGCAATAGGCACATTCTTGCTACGTAACCAGCCTCAACAGCAAGGACCACCGAGGTGCACATGGAGACCAAGTGCAAATCATCAGTCTCACTGTGATCAATACAAAATGCTTACAAGCCAGCACAAACAATCCAGAAACTTCTCCGACCATGGTTACAAAGCAACACTGTCAATCAGTGTGTTTCATGTCAGAACTTTAGCAAGACGCCTTTGGCTAACACCAAGCCTACTGAAACTCCCTCTGATAGCATAAGAACCACATAAGAAAATGCATATACTTGATAAACTACAAAGTATTATCAAGGGTTGTTTCAGTGCGTGCAATATCTTACCTATTTCTTTAATTTCTACATGTATACCTTCCTAAATGGGATCCTCACCCACAGGTTTTGGGGGGTGCCGGTCCATTTCAGGCAAAACTAGCAGTAGAAGGGAGCCCTTACTAGGACACAGGAGAAAAGAAGGTGACTCTCCCAGTGATTCTGTCTGCACATTACACTAAGTCATAATTAGCAAGGAAAAGATGTGTTTGTCTTGGAGCTCACACTGGGCTCTTCCAATTCCAAGGAGGTGACAAAAGACGGATTGCAGTGACGGAGTTATCGCTTTAGCTGGGAGTGAGAGGAAGCCAACCATGTTGCTGTGGGGAAGGCAAAAGAGAGGGGAGCTGAGAGGAGGGGCTGTCTTTTGCTCTTCTGAGGTCAGTTCTCAACAAGAAAGTAACAGGATAGAGGGAGCAGAAATATTCTTTGAACCCTATATATAGGACTAATTGGCCAACAGAAAGAGTTTCTGGATATGAACCACATCTTTCCTGCCTTTTTTAAAGACACAGTCTCACTCTGTTGCCCAGGCTAGAGTACTCTGCTGTCAGCCTAGCTCATAGCAACGTCAAACTCCTCAGCTCAAGTGATCCTCCTGTCTCAGTCTCTGAAGTAACTGAGACTAAAGGCTCCCACCACCATGTCTAGCTAATTTTTCTATTTTTTGTAGAGACGGAGGTCTCACTCTTGTTCAGGCTAGTCTCGAACTCCTGAGCTCAAGGCATCCTCCCGCCTCAGCCTCTCACAATGCTGGGATTATAGGCATAAGCCACCATGCCTGGCTTTTTCAAATGATAAGAGCCTTAAGAAGCAGTTACACCTAGTTCCCAAGGACCATAAGACACCAAGTATAAGGCATCTTTTTGATTTCCCCGCACTGCCTAGCAGAGAACCAGGCACAGATAACAGGCTTGGGAGACTTCCTGGAGAAATCAGTGATAGCCTCTGCCCCAGCACTCGTGGACAAAACTCATCTTAACATGCCTGTGGACCTTCCAGGTCCCAGGGAACCCCCCCTTTCATTAAACACACTGGCAGTTTTCATCTCCATGAGAAGAGTACAGAAGCTAGTTCTCTGGAGGCTTTCCCCAAACATAGACATTTTCTGTATACAGAGGACTTAAAAATACCTTGGCCCAGGTTCTGCACCTTCTGGGAATTACACAGGCTTCTTTGATACTGATGGAGCCAGAAGTCTATTTTGTCTCAACTCTTTCCACTGGTACAGTTGAGAGTTTGGTCCAGTTTATGTTTTTGTGGGGCCTTCCTTTGTAAGCCATTGTTGGAATGGACACTCTACCTTTACAAAGAGAAACTCATTTTCCCCATCTTCATACAAACTGGAAAGCTGGACGCTAATTTAATGCCTATACTAAGCAGGAACAAGATCTAAAGCTCTGCATTTGGAGAGGATCAGTAAATGTGTGTTGGGGTGTTGGGGTCCCTTCGTGGTCGCCACTTGTTGGGCCCGGGACTGGCCAGGTCTCCTGTCCCCGGCTTATCTAGGTTCCGGAAGCAGACTGCCAGGCTACCTTGCTTGGAAACAATTGCTCTCAGGTGACTGAGGGCTATTTGCTTTAGCAGAAGGGAGAGGGAGAGAAAGATAGTATTTGAGGGAGTAAAGCAGTCTTAGTAAGAAGAATATATCTTGGGCGGTACCTGTGGCTCAAGGAGTAGGCTGCCGGCCCCATATACAGGGGTGGCGGGTTCAAGCCCAGCCCTGGCCAAAAACTACAAACAAACAAACAAAAATACATCTTAGCTGTCTTTAGCAGTCTTTCCATAGACAGATGCCATGCAGGCGTTCTGTGGGCAGGAGAAGCGATAGAGTCAGAGTAAGTGAATCTACGATAGAATGCGCACTCCCGACTGCCTACTCCTCCCGCCTCTTATAGACACACTCCCGTGGCACTTAACAACACAGGTGTAGAGACTGCCAATCACTGATGCTCTCGTCCACGAGCTCTCATGTTTGTTAGGAGAGCCAAATCCCTCCCCATGCCCTTATCACCAGGGTGTTACATTACCGAGCTATACAGGTGTTTCTTATAACTCTCACTCCTCCTTGCCGTAAGCTATACGGCTGCTACAGTGGGGAGAACCCATCAGACTCAAAAAGGGAGGATGATGATCAACAAACACAAATATTTATGGGACACCTTCTATGTATGTGGCACTTGGGGATAAGAGAGTAAGTAATAGGAGAGGTGAAGTCTACTAATGCAGGGCTGACTTCTAGTTGAGGAGATAGAACAGTCACATAACAGATGAATTACGGTGTGGTAACTCTTGCTACTTTTGGCTGAGCACATTTTGGGGCATTGAACTAAGCTATTGACATTCAATCTCTGTATAGGCAAGAGGAGCTCCACAGTGCAACAGGAAGAGGGCTTGTAAAGATCTAGATCAATCCAGGAAGGCTCCATGGGGGAGGTGGGGCTTAAAGTAGACCTTGAAGGATGCAGAGGAGTTAGACCAAATGAAAGGAAAGAGGATACTGTGATACTTTATCTGAGATTATTGTGGTGATGTCTGTTTCCAATACCCTGAAGGCAAGTGCTGGTTTGGCTGTCCCCAGGAAAATCCTCTGAAAGCCTGGTGTTGGGACAGTGAGGGTATTGATCAGCTCCTCAGACTCACAAAAGAGGATGAAACACTCTGCATCACAGCAGGCCTTCCAAAAAATAGGACTTGACCTCAGGAAGCAAAGGCATGGTGCAGTGCACTATTTTGAGAAAGTAGAAATTTGAATGTGCTTTTTTTAAAAAAATAAGAAATCTCAAGTTTTATCTCTTGCAAACTGTTGATCTGTTCCTTTCACACATTTGATGGTAAAATTCCAAATGATAGTGTTCAGTATGAGAAATGGGGTTCTTCCTAACCTCACTCTTTCCCCAATGACAAAAACATCATTGCTCTACTAAAAATAAAAAAAGTATCTTGGAGTAGTGGTGGATAAAATAACAATTTTATTTATCGATTATGGTCAATAAACGATTATAGTCATAAAACCCCATATCTATGGGGAAAATCTCAAATGTTTATCCAAGTGGGGGTCTGAACTGCTCAAGGCCCAATTCACATTGACAGTTCCTCCTGCCAAGTCTAAAAGTCCAAGATGGAAGAGAGCTCAATATTAGGAAAGCAAATTATTTATTTATCTAATTAGCAGACCAAAGAGGAAAATTAAATGATTTTTCCATAAATCTTGAAAAATCATTTTATTTAAAAATCCATTTTGACTTAGAATAAAAGCGTCTGGCTCGGCGCCTGTGGCTCAGTGGGCTAAGGCACCAGCCACGTACACCTGAGCTGGAGGGTTCGAATCCAGCCCGGACCCCGCCAAACAACAATGACAGCTACAACCAAAAAATGGCTGGGCATTGTGGCGGGCACCTGTAGTCCCAGCTACTTGGGAGGCAGAGGCAGGAGACTCGCTTGAGCCCAGGAATTGGAGGTTGCTATGAGCTATGATGTCACGGCACTCTATCCAGGGTGACAGCTTGAGGCTCTGTCTCAAAAAAAAAAAAAAGAATAAAAGCGTCTGCCTCTTTAACATATAAAACATTTGTCTCTCACACCAAAAGTTACCATCATGCTTAATGGAGCTAAAGGAAAAATTCAAACTTTGTAAATTAATTTAAAGTGGTATTCTTAACAGAATGTAAGTGACCAATGGCCCAAGGAGCCACACTTAAGAAGATTTGAGTAAGAAGTCTTAAGGTGGTCAGGTTACAGTTTGGTTTTATACATTTTAGGGAGATAGGAAATATAGGCAAAATCATAAATCAATACACAGAGGGTACACATTGAATTGGCCTGAAAAGATCGGGCATCTCCAAAGGTGGGGAGTTTGCAGGTTATAGGTGGGGTCAAAGATTCTTTGACTTGTAATTGGTTAAAAAAAAATAAAACTGGGCAGCGTCTGTGGCTCAAAGAGTAGGGCGCCAACCCCATATGCTGGAAGTGGCGGGTTCAAACCCAGCCCTGGCCAAAAAAAACTGCAAAAAAATCAAGCTTTGTCTAAAGATTTGGAGTCTGTAGAAAGGAATGCTTGAGTTAAAATAAGGGGGTTTGTTCATCAGAGAAGAAGCCACAATATACTCAAAGTGATCTTTAAGCAAACGGATGGCCTGAAGGCATGTTTTAACCTTTGCCTTGCGTGGCCTTGGCTCCAGTTTGCAATTAGTCTGAACTCCAAAAGGGAGAGGGTATAAGGTTTGTCTGACCTCCCTTCCCTTGATGGCTGGAACTCAGTTTTAAGATCTTTCCTGCCAAGAGGGATCTACTCCATTGGTGGTGGTGGTGGGGGGGTTAAGATTTTATTTTTAGTTTACAATGGGAAACAAGTCAGAAATGTATATTCTTATCATTATTTAGCAATGCTTGGAAAGTATAGGTCTTGAAAGGTACCAGCAGTGGCACCCAGAGATTAGACCTGATCCGAAGATGTTCAAGCCAGGTTTATTGAAAAGGGAGGGTGACCTGCCTGGGTAGTGCAAAGGTGGTGTCTGTGCCCAGGGGCAGTTAGAGACCCCTTTTATATAGGCCCAAAGGGGGTGCAAATTCCACAGAAGCCTTAGTAGTTAGGACCCTTTGGCATGAACTTGGGGGTAGGGCTATTCGGATCCTTTGTGTCTTTGTCTTAGGAGGAAAAGAGGAGGCAGCAGGAAAGGGTTTATGTGTGACTGCATTAGACGCCCCCCCTGGCCTGGCAATTAGATAAGAAAAAGAAATATATATATATATATATATATATATTTTTTTTTTTTTTTTTTTTTTTTTTTGAGACAGTCTCACTCTGTCACCCTGGGTACAGTGCTGTGGCATCATCATAGCTCACAGCAACCTTAAACTCCTGGGTTCCAGTGATCCTCTTGCCTCAGCCTCCCTATTAGCTGGGACTACAGGCATCCACCACTACTCCCAGATACTTTTTTTATTTTTAGTAGAGATGGGGTCTGGCTCTTGCCCAGGCTGGTTTCCAACTCCTGAGGTCAAGCAGTCCACCCACCTCAGCCTCCCAGAGTGCTGGGATTACAGGCATGAGCCACTGCACCCAGCAGAGAAGGAGAATATAAATGTTCATTCTTTTTATTTATTTATTTATTTTGAGACAGAGTCTCACTTCGTTGCCCTCAGTAGAGTGCTGTGGCGTCACAGCTCACAACAACCTCCAGCTCTTGGGCTTAGGCGATTCTCTTGCCTCAGCCTCCTGAGTAGTTGGACCACAGGCGCTTGGCACAATGCCCGGCTATTTTTTGTTTCAGTTTGGCCGGGGCCAGGTTTGAACGCGCCACCCTTGGTATATGGGGCCGGCACCCTACTCACTGAGCCACAGGCACTGCCCTGTTCATTCTTTTTAAACCTAGAAAATGCATGAGAATCAACTGAAAAACCATGACAAATAATGAGATAAATTGTTAATAAACAAACTATACATACAGTATACAATAATCATTTCAAAGTTACATGAGAAGAAAAGATTCCATTTATGAGTGTAAAATGATAAAAAGAACTAGAAGTAAGCACAATCAGAATGTACAAAATCCATATGAAGGAAACTTTAAAATACTCCTGAAAAAAACAAATTGAGACTCAAGCAAGTATCTAGAACTCTGTTCTTGGATTAGGAAGACACAACAGCATAAATAATAACCATCAACATTTACTAAGCATTTACTATGTACTAGGCGTTTCTCTAAGGATTTTACCGCATAACTCATCAAAGATGTAAATTATCCCTAAACTAATCTGCAAATTTATCATGATTAAATTCCATGCATTATGCATATATTACATATTCAAAAATAAAATTTAATTTAAAAAGCTCAATTTCAATAATCCAAGCTAACAAGATAAAAAACATTGTCGAAGATCCTCGATGCTCTTGAGTGAAGAAGGGTCTTGTAAGAATTACTAGGTTAGAATCTTTGGCCCTCCTCTTAGAAGGTTTTTTTTTATTTTGCACAAGACAAAGACAATAGTCCCTCAGTGCCTCAGTTTCCCCACAGGATAATTTGCCAACCTCAAGGCAACAGAGAAGGAGTAGAATCGCCACAAAGACTTATTTGACATACAAAGCTCTGCTATGAAAGTTGTTATTTTCCCAATCTTAGTCTAGGAAAGACTTCCAGTGCAAGCCAGTTAACACAAGAGGAAAAGTGAAGTCTGCACAAAAATTAGACTGTGGCTCTTTGGCATCCCTCTTCTCCAGGGTAGAAGTCTACCAGGCCCCCCAGGCCTCCCTGGAGCTACTTCACCTCATTTGCCACTGCAGATAAACCCACAGTTGAACAAGGCCTCCCAGGGCAATTTCCTCTTTGGGGACATTGCCATACAATGGTACCAAGCAAACCACAGAGGCCAAGCAAGGTTCCAAAGCACAATGGAATTCATACCTGACAGGGCACCCAGGAGAAGCAGGAGGGTGAGTGCTTCCTGCATGCTTGATGGCTCACGTCTGTGTGCTTCCTGCACCTTCTCCAGGACCTGAATCCCACCTTACGCCCCAGGTTTAGTCCAGACGCTGCTCTGCTCCCCTCCTGGTATGGTTGCCATGCAAGAACTCAAACAGAGGCTTGGATGGTAACTAAGGGAGACTCTAAACACTGCAGGGCTGTTTGTTCTTTGATTACCTGCTTCTATGACTGTGTGGTACCCAAGAGGCCAAACAAGCAGTCCCGGCCAGCTCAGAGCCCGTCTTAAATGTCCACACTCACTGTGTGTCTTACAGAGGGCTCCCAAGGAGAAGGCCAAGAGCAAAGAATGAGCTGAGAGGACAGTAAAAGCTGGACATGGGAGAATTTCCCCCGCATCGGTCTCAGACCCCCTCGGCCAGGCTTGTTGTCACTCCCAGAAGCAGGGAGCATCCCTGCACTGATGATTAGGACACAGGCTTGGGGATTAAGTGGCACTTTTTCTAAGAGAAGAGCCAAGAGCTGGGACCAGACCCCTCCTCAGGGCTGCCCTTTGACTCCGTCCATCACACGGCTGTGGAGGAAGACTGCGGAGTTTGAACTGCCTCGGGGAGTGAGGCGGCCTGTCCCTCAGGGCAGGTGCTGCCTTTCATGACACCTGTATGCTCCATGCCCCCCTGTGCAGTGCACAAGGTGAGCACCTGAGCAAACCCGGGCTGGGGGCCAGCCTGCTCTCAGAGAAGGAGCAATGGCAGGGCAGAGGGAAGATGGCGGTGGAGCAGCCCGGCCCCTTCAGGGGCAGCAGACGCAGTAGTGGACACAGTGGAAGGCAGCTGGGCTTGGGCCCTCTGTCCTGTTCCTCTGCCTCTGGAAGAGGAGCCTGGCCGCTCAAGGCTGGTGGCAGGAATGGAGTGAGGGGCTGGGGCTGGGGCTGAGCCAGAACCTCCCTGTTGGGGATGAGAGCAGTGGGGAGACCCCACAGGCACTCAGAAAACCAATGGTGTTTGACCAGGCACAGTGGCTCACACCTGTAATCCCAGCACTCTCGGAGGCCGAGGCGGGCGGATCAATTGAGCTCAGGCATTGGAGACGAGCCTGAGCAAGAGTGAGATCCCATCTCTACTAAAAATAGAAAAACTAGCCAGACATTGTGGCAGGTACCTGTAGTCCCAGCTACTTGGGAGGCTGAGGCAAAGAGATTGCTCTAGGGTTCAGAATCTTAGTACTTCGACCCGGCCTAGAAGGGCAGATCCTACCCACTGCAGAAACCCCTGAGCCACGCTCTCCCAATAGCAATCCACACGGTAATCCTCCAGCTTCACCCCGAAGGCTACCAGATCGCAGGTCCGGGTGAAATCTTTGTGTGCTTTCTCAGTTCTCCCCGCCCCCTCTCGCCAAGGGCGCCGAAACC
>CAUYRH010018115.1:0-23898 GCA_963574655.1 Perodicticus potto
CTCACAAAGTAATGAGAAAGTCTCTTGAATGTTATCGCAATCAGGTTGATGAAAATATCTCTGATTGTATCTGAAGCCCGTACACTGTACCCCATGACTGAATTATTGTACACAGATATGATTCAATAAAAAATAAAAAAATTAAATAAATAAATAAATAAATAAATTTAAAAAAAAAAAAAACTGCCTGAAGAACAGGAGCACTTGGCAATCACCTGGCCTCTCGGTCACTCTTTCAGCAACAGCATCCATGGAAGTTTTGTCTGGGCTGCTAAATAAGGCTGATGGAGCCAATGTCCTGCCTTTAAAATGTGCGTGGAAGTGACACACTGGAAAGACATTTGTACCATCTTTATGGATTCATTAACGTCAGTAATTGGCATTCTTCGCTGGGGTGTAGTGAATATTTGTTGAATGAATGGATAATTGTGAGAATGAATAAGTAGGTAAATGGCTCAAATTCCCTCTGAATGGATGGGGATTCAGGGGTTCTTCCTCCCCAAGAGCAGAGCGAGCAGGCGAGAGTGTGCTGGGAGACGAAGGTGAAGATGAAAGCGCAGGCCAGACCCGGCTCAGCAGCCTACAGGTAAGACGTGGGGCTGTGTTCTTGGGAAAGGAGGAAGCTCCTGGCAGATTTTCAGCAGCACTGGATTTGAGCATCAACTCCGACGGCAGCTAACCCAGGATAGAGTTAGGGAAGGGGACACAGGATGAGTGGGGGCTGCCACAACAGTCCAGAGGAAGATGATGGAGGCCCGGGTCAGAAGGGGGCTGCCAAAGAAAACACAAGCAGATGGACCCAAGGCGTCTCAGAGAGGAGTCGAAGATGACTCCGAGGAGTTTGCTTTTGTGACCAGGTAGACAGGGAAACCACTTTCCAGGACGGAGAGGACTGGGCAGGGCCAGGCTTGGGGAGGAAGGCCCAGAGCTCAGTTCTGATGCCAAGTGGAAGATGTGCAACAGACACGCAAACGGACATGGAGAGAGGCGGTACGCATGGGATATAAAGCTCAGAGTCATCAGCGTAGATGTGGTGCTTAAAATCCTGAAGGCCCAGATCGCGGAGTGAGAAGGAAGAGACGTGAAGGGAGCCCCACATCCAGCCCCGAGGAACTGTGGTATGAAACGGGGTGGCTGGGGAAAGAGACCAAGAAGGAAAATACCAGCGGAGGATGGCGGCATCGCAGAAACCAGAGGAGCAGAACGTTATGGAAAGGAAGAAACAAATAAAATAACAAGGCGCAGTCCAGTCTGGTCAAGGTGAAAAATGCCTCAGTGGCTTCAGAGAGAGTAAGTCATGGTTAGCTTTAATAAACGCTTCTCACGGAAGCCAGCAGGTGCACAGAGGGTTGTGAGAAAATACAGACCACGGTGTAGATCACTCTTTCAATCAGTATGTTTATACCTGCATTATTTCCATAAATTCCATCCCCTTTACCGTTAAAAAAACAAAAACAACATTTTTACGTTTGCCACCAAAAATTAACAAACCGCTTACAATGAAATAGTTTCAGCCACTGAAACGAATCAGGGAACAGATATCCGTATATATATATATTGTGTGTGTGTGTGTGTGTGTGTGTGTGTGTTCATGCAAACGTTACAAGATAGATAACAAGTTATATAGTTAAAGGGGAAAAGTTAAGGGGTGAAAAAAAGATAAAACAAAACAAACATATGTTAAAAAAACTGTAAGTGTTGAAGGACTATATAATAAATTATGAGGGAATACACAGGAAATTGATAATAGGGAGTATTTCCAAGAGTGGGATTATAAAGCATCTTTTTCCTGCAGTATGTCTTGGTGTGATACAAATTTTATACAGGTATAAAATATTTTTATAATTAGAAAAATGTTTGTGTTTTTTTTTTTTTTTTAGTGAATACAAAAGCCATACAAAACACTGTATCAAAAAAAAAAAAGTGTTCTTATCCCAGTCAAGACAGGAGCACAAATTTAACCAATTTAGAAAGTGTAGACCAAAAGAGCCTAAATGTTGGAAAGGCTCTGCAGAGGGAAGGTATCATCTAACTCCAGTAAGATTAGCCCACATCACAAAATACCAAAACAATAGATGTTGACATGGATGCGGAGAAAAGGGAACACTTCTACATTGCAGGTGGGAATGCACACTAATACGTTCTTTTTGGAAGGAGGTTTGGAGAGTACTTAGAGATCTAAAAATAGATCTGCCATTTGATCCTATAATTCCTCTACTAGGTATTGCCTCTACTAGATAAGACCAAAAAATCACATTAAAACAAAGATATTGGTATCAGAATGTTTATTGCAGCCCAATTCATAATCGCCAAGTCATGGAAGAAGCCCAAGTACCCATCGACCCATGAACGGATTAATAAAATGTGGTATATGTTCACCATGGAATATTACGAAGCCTTAAAGAAAGATGGAGACTTCACCTCTTTCATGTTTACATAGATGGAGCTGGAACATATTCTTCTTAGCAAAGTATCTCAAGAATGGAAGAAAAAGTATCCAATGTACTCAGCCCTACTATGAAACTAATTTGTAGCTTTCATATGAAGGCTATAACCCAATTACAGTACAAGAATATGGGGAAAAGGGCAAGGGAGGAGAGGGGAGGGGGGAGGAAGGGGGGAGGGAGGGTAATCGGTGGGGCCACAACTATGGTGCATCTTAGAAGGGTACAGGTGAAACCTACTAAATGCAGAATACAAATGTCTTCATACAATAACAAAGAAAATGCCGTGAAGGCTGTGTTAACCAGTCTGATGAAACTATTTCAGATTATATATGAAACAAACACATTGTACCCCATGATTGCATTAATGTACACAGCTATGATTTAATTTAAAAAAAAAATTCTGCAAAGGAAGTTTCCAAATGTCAATCATAAACTTCCAAACTTTTCCATGAAGGGACATTCTTCAGTGCAAAGTAGCACCTGGCTTAAGAGGATCCACAGATGTTTTCAAACATAAGTTTAAATTATCTCCTTTCTGTGTCTTCTTTTTTCTAATAAATTACCAATCAGTGATTAAAGGAATACAGTGTTTTCAAAGCAAGGTCAGACAGTTTCCTACTGATAAATCAAACAATCTGAAATTACAGTACATTAAAGTCGATCTTAATGGTGTTTCTATGTCTTAAGTGTGAATCTAGCCAATTGAACAACATCGCACAGGGGATTTTTTTTTCTTTAACCTCAAGGGCAACAGTTGGTTTCTAAAGAGGAAATATCATTATTCTGTGTTACATATACAACTACAGGTCCTGCTTTGTTATAAACTTTTTTTTTGAGTCTGGGTTCTCTGTTGCTGAAATATAAGAGCAGCAGGTGTGGGTGCTGAGATTCCAGAGTGGAAAGCTGCTTCCTTTGATTTGTTCTGACTCCATCCAGTCAGCGCCAGGGCCCCACTGAACGGATGCTCAGGACACATACAAGAAGAGGAAGATGCTCACTGAGCTCTGTGGCCTTTATGGTCTTAAGTCTGCCAGGCAGGCCACCGTCTAATTCGTCTCTATTCCTGGATACATAATCCTTCTGTTCCAGAATGCATTATCTCTTTTATCTTTATAACCTAAAGTAGAATTCGCTGTTTTTTGTTTTATCAATTAGTGTCTCTAATTTGCTGCTATCCATTTCTACTTTTCTCCTGCCTACCAAACAATTTTTTCCTTATCATTTTAGTCTAACATTCGTATAATTTCCTGACTCTCTCAGAAACAAACAAGGTCAGGCACTGTGGCCCGGGCCTGTCCTCCCAGCACTTTGGGAGGCCAACGTGGAAGAATTGCTTGAGGCCAAGATTTCAAGACTAGCCTGAGAAAGAGTGAAACCTTTTCTCTCCAAAAAAAAATAGAAAAATTAGCCAAGTATTGTGACGGGTGCTTGTTGTCCCAGCTACTCAGGAGACAGAGGCAGGAGGATTGCTTGAGCCCGGGAATTTGAGGTTACTGTGAGCTGTGATGATGCCACTGCACTCTAGCCTGTGGCAACAGAGACTGTGTCTCAAAAATATATATATTTAATTGAAAAATAAAAATAAAAAACCTCTTGAGAGCCATTCATTCATTTAATTGCTCACATACAAAGGTATTATTAATCAAGGTAATCAATTAATTAAAGGTATTATGTTTGGGAAAACTATAAAATACAATTTTATTAATAACTAGCAGAGACTGGAGCTAAAAAAAGAAAAAGAAAAAGTCCAACCTCCTAATTCTCCAAATGAAAACCTGACTAAGCCATTGATCCCTGGTGGCCTGATCAAAGCACACCTGAGACAGACTCCAGTGCCCCCTGGTAAGCATTCGAGAGTTTGCCTACATGCACAGATCAGTAATAACAGCAGGACAGGAAATGTCGCTTTGCTTCTAATTCTTTGGGACTATGTATCTTCCCCAGTAGATGGTAACACTCCAAGAGCAGGGACTACAATATGTCCATTTTACTCCCAGCAGCTCACCTTGTGCGTGGCAGTGCTGAATCAGTACTTGCTAGCTTCAGGGTGCTTACTGGATTTGTAGTTGACCTCGTGGTAACAAGATGGTTGCTGAGTAACTAGGGTCACTTGCAAACACTACTCTCTCTAGCAGAAGAAAAACTGGTTCTTTTGGATCACCTGCACAGCTCTGGATCAACCGTTACTAAAGATAATGGAGCCACCACATCTAGTTTTGTGATGTCATCATGTCTAATTTCATGATGTCACCATGTCTAACTGTATGAAGTCACCAACATCTATGCAACACTACGTAACAACCCTGGAGCTTGTTAACATAGACATGTAAATAAAAATGCAAACTGAAAAACTGAGTGTACTTTACAATTCAACTTTGTAAAATGGCATATATGGCATATAAGTTTGCATATATGGCAAAAAAATTGCCTACATACTTGTGAAAATACATTTGTTTGGCAAGATAAAGGCTATTTTTCTCTGTAGTTAATTACTTCCTTAATATTATGAGATCATTTTAGAATTTTTTAAAAACTAAGATGAACTTTAATGTTCATATATGTAGCCCAGGTTAACCAGACAAAAGGCTTCAACCTCTGATCCGCACCTTCAGAACTGACCACTCATGAAACAGACGCCCCTTCCCAGGGCAAACTGCTCCGGGAGCAGGTGGAGGACGGGGGCCCAGCAGGGGCACTGGCAGCTTCACTTGGCCATGTTGAGGGAGAGCGAAGCGAGGGCTGGTGAGATTAGTGGCAACCCATACTATCTGCAGAAAGGTGGAACGGACAGCAGGGCTCGGGAGAGGTCTCAGTCGTCCACAGGCCCTTCTGTGGACTCCTCAGAAGCTGACTTTCTTTCTTTTTTTTTTTATTGTTAGGGATTCATTGAGGGTACATGAAACCAGGTTACACTGGTTGCATTTGTTAGGTAAAGTCCCTCTTACAATTGTGCCTTGCCCCAAAAGGTATGTTGTCACACATCGAGACCCCAACCCCCTCCATCCTTCTCTCTCTCTCTGCTCTCCCCTCACCCCACACTGTGTCATTAATTGTCATTAATTATCCTCATATTAAAATTGAATACATAGGATTCATGGGAAGCTGACTTTCAAAGGAGGATGGTGAGGCCCTGGAAGATGCCACAGCAGCCTCACCGACAGTTTGACGTGACACAATAAACAGGTCAGCCCAGCAGACCCTGCCTCCCACATCACTGAGGACCATCAAGTGACAGAAAAGTGACCAAAATGGTGAAACTTCATGATATCGGCTGTTGGATGATTTTTAGAGATGAGCAGTTATACTGTTTGTTTATCTGCTTTGTAAAACTTCCTTCTTCCTTCTTATAGCTTGTACCCAGGAACCTTGTAGTAAAGATAGGATGGCAGCCTCCCAACACAGCACAGGACAAATATTTTCTAAGGCTCATGGCCGGGACTTACATTCAATGAGCAATCCCAGAGAAACAGGTGCCATGAGCTTTCCCGGACAACTCCATCCATTTGCCGTTTTTAAAGTCTTCCAACAAGCACAGGGTACTGAGTATTGAAACCATTGAACTAATTTACCTTGTAATAAATAAATACTTCCATTTTGGCTTTCTAGAGGTAAGAAATGTTTTATATTTATATTAAAAATATTATGCATAAAAAATAATAAATTGTATTATATTATCATTATAAATGGCAAATGATAATTTTTAAATATCTGCTGACCTAATAATCAAAGAAATATACAATACAGAACATTTGTCATTTATTACTCTAGAAAAATATTTAACAATATTAAGTGCCAAAGGAGAAGTAAAGTAACATGGATACTCTGGTGCTAGTGGCCATGTAAATCAGAATTGTCTTTTATGGAGAGTAATTTGGCATAAAAACAAAACAATCATTTTGTTGGAATCAGCAAAACCACTGCAGAAATCTTATTCAAGAAATAATCTATAATGCAGAAATCTGATGCCCAAAGTAAGATGTTTGTGTAGTATCACTTCTGTTAACCTAAACATCCAGAGACTGGGAGCCATTAAAAGTCTTACCTCTGTCAATCTGTCTCCATGGCTATCTCTCTTCACCCCTCCTTCTCCCTCCCACAGTCCCCCAACATTCCTCCGGGCCCAGATAGGTTGAGCTTTCCCTTTACTGTCCCTCAGATACATCTTTCTTCCTGATACCAGTTAAGTCATAAGGGTCAGCCAGAGTATTTCCCCTTCACAACTGGAGAACGCTGTGAGCCCAATCTTCCAGATTCAGTTGCCAATACACTGGGGGGAGGGGGGGATAGAGAATGTAGAAAGCCTCCTCTCGAGCCTGATTTGCCGTGTTCTTGACTTACTGCACAATCAATCCTATTTTGAACTTCAAAACAAAATATGTCTTGGTCTTTCAGTTAGGATCCTTTACCCACAAATATAGAAAACCCAACTCAAATGTGCTTAAACATGTCAAGAAATCCAGAGGCTTCAGAGTTGATTAAGAGACTCATCAGTAATGATTCTGATATCCACAGGCACATCCTTGGACATGGTGCAAAAACACCATCTCTTCCAGCATCTTCCTGAGAGCAAGGAAAGACTTCCCACTCTCCTTTCTTATTGGCCAGAACAATTAACCTATAGGCCACAGATAAGGCAGATAAGGGAGGAAAATTGCCTGCACAAAATCAGGGTTCTGATATAGAAGACTGGTGAAACAGACAAGAAGCAACCAGAAGTTTCTGGCCTTCAGGTTTTGGGGTTAGCATTTACTCCACCCCAACCTCATGCTTTGGTGTACCTGGAAAAGCTAGTCATAAAAATTGGATACCCATTAGAGGGAAAAAAACATGATAAATATTTTAAAATTATAATTCTTCTTGCCTTTTCATAATAGGATGTTGAATGACAAAAGTCAATTGAAAAATGGGCATTGATGACAGTTAAATTTGAGTTTTAAAATGCATTTTAATACAAGAAAAAAAACATACCAAAATAATAATAGTGGTTGTGATTGAAGTCTTGGGACTTTTGCTGATTTTTCTCCTAATTTCCAAGTCTTTTATAATATGAATAAATTTCTTATGTAATTTCTTAATTATAAAAATTTCAAACTCCATTCTATTTTATAAGTTCTTCTCTTAAAATTCTGATCACTTTCCTCCAATTTTCTTTACCATCCTATAAAAGGAAATAACCTCTGTAGCCTACCTGTATTCATGCTGCATTTGAGGCACAAATACTCCTCATGAACAGGATAATTAAACAAAATATGCTTCTGTCATAATGCATGCTCGATGTATCTAAACTTGCTTTTAAATGTACTCCCTCATCAAATTGGGAGAGGTTATTTCTCCTATTTTTCCCACAACCGCTGTAAAATTTTAATGGACTCTGTAATTATTTCCTATTTTTCAAGGCACTTTCTAACGTGTACATTAGTGACACTGAAACACTTAAGCTACTATTTTTGAGCTATTATCTACCCCTAAAGCACCTTTAAAAGGGAACTCCTAATTCTACTCTCCCTTTATCTCCTAATTTATTCAAGCCCAAGAATTAGCTTGGCTTCCAGAATAGTTACTATTTTGTTTGAAATATGCCAACTCCCATTCAAGCAGAAGCTGGCTATGCATGTAATGCGCTCAACTTCCCTGCAGCCTCCTCCCCACCACTGACCTGCGGGTTTCACTGCCGGGGCTGCTGCTGCCAAACATGTTCAAATCGGCCTGTCATTTGCTTTCTTCTGCCTCTGTAATTTACAGTCGTAAAAAATAGTGAACAAAATGATAGCTAATATACTTTCATTCTTGTCTTAGTCCATTCCAGGCTGCTATAACAACACACCACAGGCTAGGTGGCTTTTAAACAACAGAAATTTATTTCTCATAGTTCTGGAGGCTGGGAAGTCCAAGATCAAGGTCTAGTGAAGGCCCACTTTCTGGCTCATGGATAGAACCTTCCAGCTGTGTCCTTATTAGGTGTGGGCCCAGATGTCAGGTCTCCGTGTTCCATGATTCTTGGTTCCCAGTACCAAAGAATGGTTCCTGGTACAGAGTCGATGGAGTAAATGAACACAGCAAGCAGATATAAGCAGGTAAAGTGTTAAAGATTATTAAAACATAATACATTCCAGAGAAGGAATGGGTAAGCCCCTGGGAGTGGAAGAAAACCTGAGTTTAATTTCTCCTTTTATGCTGATTCCCTAATTTTATGTTAAGTAGTGGGGTGGAATATTTATAGTTTTTCATGGAAAAGGACAGGGAATCCCTGGAATTGAGAACCCTGACATTTTTTCTCCTTGTAAGGCAATTTTCTGGGGTTGCCCTGATATTTGTAAACTGTTGTGACACTGGTGGGTGTGATTTTTACTATGTTAGTGAGGGTAAGTCATTTATGGACACTAATACCTCAACTGTGTGCATGCTCCAAAGACTGTCTATTGAGGCCTTGATAATATGTCCACTTTGTGATTTTTCTCCCTCTTTCGCATTGGTGAGTCCTTGGAAACCCTCCGGTGTAGACCAAAACTCTAGTCAATCCTTGGGAACCCCCTTGGCATGTCACCTGTTCTTTCTTGGGAGCCCCCTCTGCTTAGTTTGCTCCTCCTAGCAGACAAAGAATTTTATAGAATCATCTGCCTCTCAATGAACACCCCTAGACAAAGCATCTCTCCCCTTCCTCCTTATCCCTACTCAACCTCCTCAGGTAGTGAGGAGCAAGGCAGCTCTCTGGGGTCTCTCTTATAAGGGCACTAATCCCAGTCATGGGGGTGCTGCCCTCATGAGCTTATCATCTCCCACACAGCCCACCTTGGAAAGCCATCACACTGGTAATCAGGTTTCAATGTATAAATTGTGGAGGGGACCCAAATATTCAGACCATACCAATCCTCATCTTCCTCTCTACAATTCTGGAGTAGAAGAGACTTGAAAGGTGAAGCAAATGGCTTTTGTCTCAGAGAAGATTTGCTAATTTCTCCATTAAAAGACATCTTCATGATGAAATGAAATCTCCTTTCAATTCTGAGGGGTTTTTTTTCTTTCTAATTAACCAAGATTAACTTTCTAACCCCAGGCTTATTTTTTAAATTACTCTTTAGATTCACTTACTCTTCAGACTACTTTTTGCGAGACTATGCACTTACTGCTTTCCATTTCTCTTCAACTGCCTTGCCCTGCTGCTTCCTTTTTTGCTTTTTCATTTAGACATCGCCACTATGAGTTTCTCCTCTGGGATTTTTAATGGATCCATAGAAAACTTGGAAGTTGCTTTTAGTTTCTAAGTAGTCAAAGCTATAACGTTTAATACCACAAAACATGGTATAAATGCAAATGTGAAAGCCTCTTTAAAACATTTTTTAGCCAAAAAAAAAAGTTTTCACATTAACTGAATATCACTAGCAAAACTTTTAAAAAACCAAAAGCCTACTCTTTGTGGGAAAGGACTAAAAATATGCACAATTCCTCACAAAAATGATCTTTACAAGAAAAAAGAAAGAAAGAAAGAAAGAAACAAACAAACAAACAAACAAACAAACATTCTTTTAGTTGCATAGTGTTTGTTTTCTTACCTGGACAGATAAGAAATTTCCCTTTGTTCAAGAATATTGTCTATACACATTAACTCAGGAAGTGCTAAGAAGTATAAACATAAAATGCCGAGTGCTGCTTTTGGGGAACTTCAATCTGTGGAATGAAATAAATACTGAACAGAAATAAAAACCCTAAAAGGGATACTGGTACAGCAAAGGCACAGATTTTTGCCACACTCGCCGCTCTAGCTGTCCTTCCTACCCACGCCCTCAGACTGCACAGCCACACTGACTCTGCACTCCGCCATGTAACTTGCTGTGACCATCGCGACAACATGGTACAAGCTGAAAGATAAAAAAGTGCTTGTCTTTTTTTGCTGCTTTTAGGAACCTGAGATCGCCAGGTAATGAGACACTGGGTCTCCTCCATCAATATCTGAGCACCTGCCAGTCATGTGAGTGAGGCCATCTCACCCCTTCCAGCCCAGTGTGGCCAGCCCAAATCAGAACACTACCCAACTTGCCAATGGGTTGCAAACAATAATAAATATCTGTTGTTTTAAACCACGCTATAGCACTAGTGGCTATTAGTGACAAAGCAAAATCTAACTGAGAAAGAAATTGCTTCCAAAACTAGAATGCTGCAATAGCAAAGATGCAGAGTCCAGGGGAAGACTGGATAAAGAAAGTGTGGTGTGCAAGGTCGGATAATTAAGTTCCCAAGCTCATCCTAGAAAAAGTGCTACATACCTCACTGTTGAACACCACTACGGTCACCTTCAAAGGACCCTGGTTGGCCATCGGGTGACAATGGAAACTCAGAACAGTGAGTGGGTAGAAGTGGGTGGATGACAAGAAGGATTTAGTGGCTACAGTGTATGTTATTCAGATGATGGAGCCCTGATTTGATCACTACACAATCTATATATGTAAGGAAATGGCAATTTGTACCCCCCTAAACTTGTATACATTTTTAAAAAACAAAATTAGAGTGCTGATATAAAAATATCTAAAATAAGTAGCATATAACATTGGCTCTATCCCCAGGTAGCAAGCAAATTATGGAGAAGCAGCAAAGAGAATTTTAGGCAACTCTTAACAATGGCAAACAAGTGGTCAGCAAAGGCTGGAAAAGCAATTCAGAGTCAGCTTTAGCCGGCTGGGAAAAGGGCACCTCGCACTGTGTGATAAAGAACAATTGGCAAAACAATCACATATGGTAAACTAACCTAATGAAAACGTGGGCCTTGGCAAGATGATTTCCAGGTACAATAGTGACAGGGTCAATTGACCTATGTCAGCCAATTACAGGGAGGGATAGGAAGAGACAGACTAGCTAGTAGAAGAACTCTTAGGTTTACAAGCAGAATTTAGAGGATATCTAGAGAAATGGAATTTAATGGACTCGACAATAAAACTGCTTCTCATTTCCAGTCTCTCAACCCAGTAGCAGATTCTCAAGTAAAAATCAGCTTTGGGATAAAGATCACATCCAGATGCCCCTGCAAGCCCACTTCTTAATACCTTGAAAGTTTAAGGTATTAACTTAAATAAGTCCTCTCAGCTATTCAAAGTGCTTTCAGGAAGCAGTTGTCCCACAGTAGCCTGACACAGCCCCAAAGGAGAAAGAGGCCCGTGTCAGAATTGTGTACAGGATTTCTATTAAATGGAGTAGACCTGAATCAGAGTCTTAGAAACCCACAGAGGCTTCAGGAGAGCTGTGCTGATGAAAGTTTAGCCAATCACTAAAATGGACTGAGACACCTAAAAATGAGGAGAGGCCTCTGGGCGCCCTGCTCTCCGTGAGAAAGGAACAGGCTGAGAAAGTTATTGGGCTGCAAATACCAGACATTTCTTATAGAAATCAAAGACACCGTAGAAAGAGGAGCTACAAGCCATGAAGAACAGAGCACAAAGACAGCTGCTTGCAGGGCGCAGAGCCCAGCCTGGGCCCCAGGGCAGTGCTCCCGGCAGCCCGTGTCCAGCTGGATTACAGAATCACTGTGGACTAGGATGTACTATGAGATTTCTGTTATTTTTCTTTTCCCTTTTGAACAGAAATATCTACTATGGTTATCCTGGCCCTATCTTTAAAAACCTTGTCTTTTTAATTCCAAGGTCTTTGGACCAGGAGGATCTCTCCCACAGGAGCCCCATGTGGACCTGACACAGATCACAAGATCCTAGACTTTATGCCTGATGCCATAATTAGGCCGAGATTTCTGGAGTCCTGAGTTGAAAACATTTAGCATGTGAGAAGAATGTAAAGAACTGATGGCCCCAAGCAGGCTATGGGTTGATTGCCAGAATGGCCACAATTTCTCCCCCTCCCGGTATGTGTGGGCCTTTGCAATGTGACTCAGCAAATAGTCCCATTAAGAGGTGGAATCTGCTTCTCACCCCTCAAATCTGGGGTTGGCCATGTGAATAGCTTGACAACAGGTCATTAGCAAATATGACGCAGCCGAGACTTGAAAATGCACTTGTGCATTTGTGTTCACCCTCTTTGTTGCTGTGCTTAGATTTCTGAGATGGCCATGTGAATAAACCCCAGACGGCCTTCCAGACAATAGAAGCTGTGTGGAGGGGAAATACGGTCATCTATCCCCAGCTGATAACTTGCCAGCCAGCAGACACATGAGCAAAGCCAACTTAGAACATCGGCCACCAGCCGCCTACTTGCTACTGCAGAACCGACTGGCTGGCCTCAATCCACCTATCAATTGTCACAATATGCTTTGTGCTCTAATAAAAGTGTGAGGTTTAAACTACTCATGTTAGAGATTATTATGCAACAAGGACTAACTTATACACCAAATAAGAAATGCTTACTGAGCCTTTGCTATATGGCCTCATTATATCTAGGGAAGCAAAATGGAAAATATAAAATACTATCTCTGTTCTCAAGAATTAGCAGTTTAGGTTCAGAAAAATATATTTTAAAAAAGAAACTAATAACACCCGGCAGAAGTAGAAAGGTCTTATCTGTTGAATGGGCATCAGATGCTTTAAGGAAATAGAAGGGCAGAAGGGACATCAAGGGAGATGTTATAGAGAAAGTGAAATTTTAGATGTTTGAACCAAGAGTATTATGAACCGTGGAAGGAAGGTGAGGAAGAAGGAATGTACAAAGCAGGTGAGCAGGAGATCACAGGGCCTCTGTCCAACAGTCCGTAGAACCCAGCTCTATTCTGGGGACTAGGAAATACAGCCAGGCTTTATCTGCCCTCCCTTCTTCAAGCCAAAGCTTAGGACCAACCAGACGGTGCTACCAGATAAGCAAAGCCACCTTTCTACCCATCACAGGTGCTGAAACTCCTTCTCGGGCTTTCTCATTGAACTCCACTCTTCCCCTGTCCAGGTGTCCAGCTTCATCCCTGCCCATTACTCCTGCCTGATCCTCCTGACCCTCTCTGGACATCCACAAGTTGTTGTCTCAGCAGATGCCTCAACATGCCTTAGGCGTCTCTCCCCCAAACCTACCCAAGTCCTCTGAGTTGGCCTCATGTCCAGATACTTATATCTTGCTTTCCTATGGGACTCATAGTAATTCCATCACTTCCTTTACATGTAAATTCAATGCAACCAGTGGTTTCCTTTGGGAAAGGCTGTAGTCCCTTTGGTATAGGATGTAAGAGCCTCTGCTCCCCAGAAGTTTAGGGACCACGCCACACATGTGCTATAGAAGTCGTAGTAGATGATTTAGAAAGACAGCCACAATGGTAACTCCCATCCCTGAAGGTGTACATCCTTTGGAGTGAGACCTTTAGGTCTTCTCATCAAAGAATCTATTTTCCACCTCTTTAATTTTGACTGACCCATGACTTGCTTGACCAACAGAATGCAATAGAAATGAGGTTGCATGACATCTGAGCCACGGTGTCTGGGGCCTTGGGAATTCTCCTCTCGCCCCCTTGGAAGGTGGTGCTACCACGTGAGGAGGCTCAGGTTAGCCTGCAGGAGGGTAAATCCACCTACAATAGAGATAAGCCAGTCCAACCTCAGCCCCCCAGATAATTACAAAGACATAAGTGACCCCAAGCAAAACCAATAGAAAACCACCCCTCTGATGATACCAGCCCAAACCACTGACACACAGATTCATAAGCATATAAAATTCTGATTGTTTTTAAACCATTGAATTCTAGGTGGTTTGTTATACAGAGAGAATTGACTGGTGCAAAAGCACAGGGCAGAAGAGATTAACTCTACCTATGAGAGAATCACTTACGCTTTCCATGGATCGTTGTGTGTTTTTAACAGGTGTGTATATGGCGGAATAAGGCTCTGACTGGTTAGGATTTCAGGCTGGATTACACATAAAGTAATAGGGGTTGGACAATCAGCTTTAAATAGCCCCATCCTGCCCGGGAGCCACCCTGGGTGAGGAAGGAGTGGTCTTCCTCTAAGCTGCATCTGATTTTCACCCATCCCATCCTTAGTTCTGGACCCACAAATTACTCTCAAGCACAAGCATGTTGGCAGCGACTCCCGTGTCAGTGACAGCCAAGCAAAGAAAGGACAGAACTGGGGCGGAGACTTTCTCTGCAGAAGCATATCCACTCACTGTGCATAGAAGACACCACCATTATTCCAGACGGGTAATGAGACTCGGAATCAAACACTTCCTCCTCCCCTTCCTTTACTTTCTGAAATAAAGATTTTTTTTTTTCCTGTTCTCTGCTGAAGCTTCATTTTCTATCTTAAGCACAAAAAAAGGGGCACTACCTGCCATCTCCATCAGATGAATATGAAATGAACATTGTAAGTTTATAAAGCAAGAAAAGGTCATTATCCTTGTCAATTCTCATGGCAGGGGATCCAACAATAGGCCTGTCCTCCCAGAAGTGATGGAAGACAATTAACAGTACAGATACCCTGTGAAGAATACGCGGGGTAAGATAAAAGCCCCAGAGAGGAGTCAAACCCCCATACCTAGGAAGGGACCCCCACCACGCTTCATAACCAAAAGCCGTTGTAGCTGTGCCTCCCAGGAACTGTTAGTTAGAATGTGGGGATCATAAATTGTGCACGGGCTGTCTATAATTTTCCTCTCAGTGTACCCAGACAGGAAATTCTAGGCAAAGGGAAAATGAACTACTAACTAGGGCAGTTCCCCTCCCTTCCGAAGAGGAGCTTCCTTCGGCTTTTCTGAGAAATGTGTGTAAGCCAAGAAGGGCTGGGAAGGACTGCAGAGGTGGAATAGAGATGGGAAGGGAGGGGAAGAGAGGGAGACAGAGAATAGAGAAGTCCAGCGGGGAGTTTTAAGACCATGTGACTTAACGGCCTGTCTCAAAGTCTTCAGCAAACCCATCTTACCATCCGATGCCTAGAGTATTGGATTTGAGTTTGGGGGCTGAAATGCCTTAGAAAGGGTATGGGGCGAGGGCATAGGCTGCCCGGTTCCATTTGGGTTGTACTGATTACAGCTTTAGCAGTAAATCCCTCTGTAGTGTTGTGATTCTGGGGTATGCAGGTCAGAAGTAGGTCCAGTCACCCAACCTTCTTCACCTCACTTACACTCAGCCTCCCAAGGCAGGGAAGGGGTGAGGCTCCTCCTCCAGGGGTGCAGGCCCACCTTTCTCAGGTAAGGCCAGGGAGGAATGAAAAGAGCAGAGCGATGCAAATAGAAAGCAGCAGAGGGAGGGAGGGAGGAAGAACCATGAACTTGGCACCGTTCTTCCCCTGTTTATTTGCAATGCCAGCATCATGGAGATGCAGCCCCACATTCACCTGCCTCTTCTTGACCGTCTCTGTCCTACTCCATCAAGGCAACTCCATTCTTGTGCCAGGTCCTTGCTGTTTTTTATCACTATGGGATTGGAACAGGCTTTCACTTCTGAAACTTCGCCCTTCTTTTCGGAATTAACTTAGCTTTTCTTAGACTTTTATCTACCGTTCCACACAAATTTATATTAAAAATGAATGTATATTCTACTCCATTCCTGTGTTTATTAAGCACGTGGTCTCCTGAGAGAACCTTCTTCGCAGCAGAAGGGAGAGCCCTGGGCAGAACAATGTATTTTAGCAGCACATTCAGGCAGATAAATCGGCATTGTGGGTGTTCAGCTGCCACCCAACAAAAGAGCAATAAAGTGGCTTTTATAAGCCTGGAAATCCAATTTTAGAGCATGATGAGCCCACTGAGGTACAGCTGCCAGTGAGATCCTTCCATGAACAGCTTCCTTTATTGCACAAAGTTCTCAGTAGCTTGAACTATAAGGGGAAGGGAAGCTTAGCACCTGTCACGTCCAGACTGGCCCCACGGTGGTGGCAGTATCCACACAGCTTATTGGGGCACACGTTGTGGTAGTGATTTGCCACCATCACAGGCCGATGGACTTAATCTAAAACATTTGATTTTGAGTCAGGCGTATTACAACAGCAAATTTTCCTTCCTGATTCTGCTTTGCTTATGGTACTTTAAAGTACATTTCTTTTTAAAACACACATCAGAAGAACTACTGGGGAAAGCTACCTAGGTTCAAATCCGCTTAAGAGTAGAATTTTCCTTCAGAGTCTCAGATTCTAGATGGTGATTTGAGCCCAAAGATGGACTTTTCACTCCCTCTATGCCATTAAGAGGGCCGAGAAAATCTAAAAAACTAAGAGTTCCTGTAGCAAAGCTGAATTCAGAGAAGGGGGTCAGCAGAGAATTGAAATGGAACTTTTAAGTTACACAGCAGGACACAGCAAGACAGACCAGAGGGAACAGAAGTCCTTCAGAGTGAACGAGGCCGCGCACGCAGGCAGAGAAGAATGCCCCAAGGAGAAATGAGCCAGTTTCTCCAGCAAGCCCTGACGGCAGGGTGGAATCAGGAGGAGCCCACAACTGCTGGGTACTCTGACAGAACATTTTTTCCTCTCTCCTCTGTCCCCTCTTTCCCTCCCCCAACTACGACCACCACTTATGTCCTTGCTGAGTATTTGTTGGGCACCTCTTCTGAACGAGGAGCTGCTCAAGGGACAGCAGATACCGGAATAGACAAAGAAGAGGCTCTCATGGGGCAAAGAGAGGAATGACAAAAATACTAGAAAACACCAGATAATGATACACACTCTAAAAATAATGAAAGAATGATTTGGGAGAGACCGTGAGACTTCCTTAGGTTGACTGGTCAAGAAAGATCAGTTTGGGGCAGGCGTGGTGGTTCACACCTGTCATCCTAGCACTCCGGGAGGCGGAAGCAGGAGGATCCCTGGAGCTCAGGAGTTCAAAACCAGCCTGAGCAAGAGCCAGAACCTGTGTCTAATTAAAAAAGAAAAATTAGCCAGGCCTGGTGGCAGGGACCTGTAGCCCCAGCTACTTGGGAGGTTGAGGCAGAAGATCACTTGAGCCTAGGAGTTTGAGGTTGCTGTGAACTAGGCTGAGGCCATGGCACTTTAGCCTGTGGTACCGAGTAAGACTTTGTCTCCAAAAAAAAACAAAAGAAAGAAAGAAAGATCAGTTTGAACAGGTAATCTTTACATTGAATACCAAGGAGTCAGCTCTGCAGAGGTCAGAGGAAATAGCATGCCAAGCAGAGGAGACAGGTGGTGCAAAGGCCCTGTGACAGGAGCCAGCCAGGTGAGTCTGCAGTCTCAGCAGACATGACTTCCTCCAGGGCATATTCTCACACAGAGAGAGAAAGCTGGATTCTGCCTTTCTTTCTTTATTGCAGTATTATCACACTCTGCTAAAATGCCAACTTGCTCATTACTTCCTCTTAGTTACTCCCAAGGGCAAGGTCACCCAACCATGTCCGGACATGGAGGACAACTACCCAGCATTGTCCAGTGAACACACTAATCACTCTGCAGACGCTGCTCTTCCAACTCCCAGGCCAGGGCTCCTCCCACTGCCAACATCACCTCTCCAATAAGTGGGAACTACCACTGAAGTAAAGTCTTACCTTATTTTTATTATTCTTACATCTACTTCTTCCACCTTAGAATTTCCATCAGTTCCTATCTGCCTAATAATTAAAGGTTTGTTCTCCTTAGTAAGCTCTTATACTATATCATTGGGAATGATGGAGAGAGAGATGTTGGCCAATCTAGTTTTATTTCGTAAATTTTCAAGAAATAACCTTTCTGCTTTTCTTAACACAGTTTTCCCTGATCACCGCCTCTGTAAAAAGCAGCCAAGAATATCTCCATAAGCTTGTTGCTACCAACTAAAGTGACCGTTCCCTGGTGCCTCCTTCTGGTTTTTTCCCCTCTTTTGATAAAACCCCACATCTGACTTTCTTATCATGATTAGCCTGATTTTTAAATCCCCAGTCACTTTCCTCAGATAGGCTTTTATCTTTTATCATCTCAATCTGCCAGCAAGCACCTAGGTGTTGACTTTACCTTTGGTTCTAAATTCAAACTCCTCACTCCACAGCCTCCAGAGCACGTAATGCCACATTCAAACACAGCGGCCATAGTGCTCCCAGGTGCCTGCTGGAATAAACACCACAATCAAGTCATTTGATTTTACTCTCCTGGCTCCTGCGCTCATAACTCCCTTCTGCATATACAAAAGGCTAATAAAAGAGAGAAGGTGGCAGCACCCTACCGCATAGGCACAGACGCGAAAACGAGGGAGACAGGTCCCCACGGCCATCTCAGAGCATGCGCCCCACGCACACCATCGCCTCTGATGTCCCCAGCGCTGTACTGCGCATCTAAAAAGTATTACCAGATCCCCGTTTGAAAAATGAAAATACTATGAGCTCAGAGAGGTTAAGAGAATGGCACAATACAACCAGTATTTGTGGTTTTGCTTATTCAGTTATTCAAGGATGCTCGCCAGCACCTACTGCTGAACCCTAGTCTGCTGCTGGAGATAACTACACTGAACAAGGCAAAGAGCATCCCCACTCTCGAACCTTAATTTCTAGTGGAGATTTTTAAAAAGTCCATCAATCAATCTATAAGCAATTTTCACGAAGTACTAAGTGCCACATTTTAATGTATATATAATGGCCGAAGGCCAGGACGGAAGTCAGGGGAGTGGTGCTGCTTGAAATCGGGTGGTCAGAGGGGACCTCCTGGAGGGGCCTTTTGAGTTGAAACCTGAATAAAGAGAAGTCAGCCATGCAAAGATACCAGAGAAAAGAGTTTCAGACACAGAGAGAACAGGGCACAGGCCTCGCCTGGCAGAGGCACAGAGCTTAGGGTTTAAAGGACAGAGACAAGAGCCTGGATCAGAGGCCCAGTCTTCTGAGTCGATATCTCTGTGATTCTCTAGGTCTTTCCTTCATGGTCACAAGACAGCTGTGGTGGCTCCAGACATCACTTTCACATTTCACAGCAGAAAAATGGAGATGGGCCCAGTGCATCATCTCCTTCCAATAGGAGAGAAAAAGAAAAATATTCTCAGAAACCCTCTAGCAAAATTATATTTGGTATTTCTTGCCCTGCAGTGAAGTAGGCTGGGCCAGCAGGGATTTGTTGTGACTGGCCTTGTTCCATCACCTTAGAATATTGGCACCCTGAAAAAAACAGAAAAGAAACTTGTGCCAGTAAGAAGGGGAGCAAATGAGTATGAGGCCATAACAGTGACTGTCAGGGGTGGAAGGAGAAGCCAAGAAGAGGTGAGAGGAATAGGGATCAGAGAACACTGGGCCTTGTAACCACGGTGAATGTAACCACGGTGAAGGTTTAGATTTTTTTTTAAGTGTAGTGTAAAATCATGAGGAGGTAAATAGAAGTATGTGACATGGTCTGATTTATGTGCTTGAGAGATACCTGTGGTTGCCATACAAAAAATAAACTGTAGATGGCAGGAGCAGAAACAAGGACTTGAATTAGACACAGTTGCAGTAGCACAGGCCGGAGATGGTGGTGGCTCACCCAGGGCGGCAGCAGGAGACGCACAGAGAAGTGGGTGGACTCAGAATGCATTTCTGAAGCGATGGCTGGGAGGACTGGCTGATGTGTCAGATCAGGGCCAAGGCGGGCGAGAAAAGCTGTGGTCTGAACCTCTCAGATGCATTATAACACCATTTACAAGGGAAAGACTGAAAAACAAGTGAGAGTGAGAGAAAAGAAATAGGTTAGCTCTGCTAACCCTGTGGTCCTGTCGGACATCCAAGTAACAATCTCAGACCACAACTTCAGTGGGTGCTGTGGGGTGCTGCTCAGCGCTCTCTGCAAGGTCAAGGGAGAGATTCCGTCAGCTGCCAGGAATGACAACCACTGATGGTCCACAGCTGAGATCCCACCTTGACCTGGCCTCTGGCCCAGGGAAATTGCCCCATCTATCCAAGGTGACACCTTCTCCTGGAGAGGGCCACACTTGGTGACTGGTGATGCAAGAGTGCAATGGCTGGGCTCCCTCACCTCAGTCTGGGACGACTCTGAACCAAAGAGAACCCTAGAAAAGCTGTTCCCAGAAGGGATAAATTTATTAAATGAAACAAGTGGACCCATCAGGTACAAGACATGGGATTTGACAGGCACCTCAGTGCACCACCTACATATCCCCTCCTGAAGCAAGGTGCAAATCTTTCCAGGTGATGTGCATTTTGGCTGCTCGAGCCCCCAAGAACTGCCCTAAAGAAGGGAGCTACCTGGCTCCCTGGTTACACCCCCGCCAGGGGAAGCTCTGTCTAATGACTGGACAGGCCAGACCCCTGCTTCTACTAACAGCACTTCTAGAAATACATCCTGGCTCCCTCGCTGGGCTGAGGCACTCATTGTAATTCCACAGCTCAACTTCCTCTTCCACACCATCCTGCTTTCTGTCATTCATTCCCTCCCAGGAGTCACAGCAGAGAGCAATCCTCAATAAACTTCCCTTTTATCTATTTTTTTTTTATTTTGCATTGTTTTCTTTTTTTTTTATTTTTCCAAAGTCTCAAAAAATAGACAACTAATATTTATAAATAAAAATAGAAGATAGTTTCAAACAACAGATCATGCCAAATCTTATAGACAATAGAAAAAGAAGAAATACTTCAAATTCAACAAACTTTCTGTATGCAAATTTCCATTTCGAAGCTTTGTTTCCCACGCTGTCTACTCCCCCTTCCTTCTCTCCCTCATCTTCTCCTTTCCTCCCTTAAGAAATATTAACTCACGTCCTAGGTTGGAAGTTGCAAAATCTGTATTTTGTTTTCTTTTTTTAGAGACAAAGTCTCACTCTATCGCCCTCGGGAGAGTGCCATTGCATCACAGCTCACGACAACCTCCAACTCCTGGGCTTAGGTGATTCTCTTGCCTCAGTCTCCCAAGTAGCTGGGACTACAGGCAACTGATGCAACACCTGGCTATTTTTATTGTTGTTGTTGTTGTTGTTGTTGTTGCAGTTTGGCTGGAGCCAGGCTCGAAATCATCACCCTCCGTATATGGGGCTGCTGCCCCACCCAGGGAACCACAGGCACCGCCCACAAAATCTGTCTTTTAAACATGGGCAGTAATGAATAAATTGCAGGAAGAAATGGCAATAATCTTTGATTACTTTAAATTATACCAAAAGCTGAAGAATGAGAAGCTGTTACTACGTGCACTTTGTTGACTGAGTAAGCCACAAGCCTGTTATAGATGATCTAGCTGCCTCTGAGCCCAGACAGCCAGAGAAAAAGGCTGCCGCCTGGCTCCTCCTGCTTCCTGCTTCAGAAAGAAACCTTGCAACCCAAGAGATATTGGTGAGAATGCAAAGAAATTTCCAATTGCATAAAAAACAAAAGTGAGACTTGAACAAGGAAACATTGAGAAAAAGCGAGACTTAAGCAAAGACTCATTGCCAGGCGCCCCAGTGCACCACCTACACATCCCCTCCTGAAGCAGGTGTTCATCTTTCTCACCTGAGAAATTGGCTCAGCACTTCTAGAAAAATATACACAAAATGTTAAAAACTGTTTTCTCTGAACGTTGAGATGAAAAGTGATTTTTTGCTGTTTTTCTTTGTGACCCTCCATATCAACTAAATTTTTATTTTAAAAAAGAAGCTATTTAATTTTGAAAAATATTTACTATATAGACAAGAACCTCTTTACCTAAACCTCGTTTGTTTAAAGTTATTTAACTCTTTTCATAAAACGTACACTATTTGGATATAAAAGGCCGAAGAAATTATACACATATTCATATATTTCTGATGACCAAGACACCTTAAATTTCCTCCCCAGGGCTCTCTGCTCTGTCTCCAGTTTGGTCACACATCTTCCTAACCCTGAAGCTTCCACGTCTGTGGCTCTAGTTCACGACCCTCCCTGCCCAGACTTCAAAACCTCTAACTCCTGTCTTCCCCGCCCTTGCTCCCCTCAGGTCTCCTCCCCAGACACAGCCATGGGGACGTGTCGGTGACCTCCCTGCCTTCCTCTCCAGCGTCACCAGCACCCCCAGGACACTGGGCAGCTCACAGCTCCACACTGCAGAGTACACAAAGCTCCCACGCAGGGACAGTGAGTCTGTTGATCTGTCAGCTTATTTAAATTTGTATTCTAAAAAGGACTGAAAGCGGGCACTTTTTTCTTCACACATAATCAGAAAAATAATCAGGGGTAATGAGGTCAAGCAGTGGTGAGGACAAAGGAAGAAGGAAAGAGCGGGGAAGGGGACCTGGCGAGAGTGAGAACAGTTAAGAACAGAGTTCCTGCCCCCAAAGCTTGCAGGCCGTTCAAGAAAGCAGTCCTAGCCAGTGCTGTGGCTCATACCTGCATCCTAGCACTCAGGGAGGCCAAGGCAGGAGGATCACTTGAGTACAGGAGACCGAGACCAGCCTGAGTAAGAGTGAGACCCCATCTCTACCAAAAATAGAAAAATTAGCCGGGCATCATGGTGGACACCCGTAGTCCCAGCTCTTCAGGAGGCTGAGACAGGAGGATCACTTGAAGTTGTTGTGAGCTAGGCTGAGACCACTGCACTCTAGCCAGGGTAACAGAGCAAGACATCTCAAAAAATAAAAGAAGAGAGAGAAAGAAAGAAAAAAAGACAGTTCTTTGGGTAGGAATCTATGTAGCTAAGCATGAAGTCTCCTTATCAGCTAAATAGAATTGCGATGGAAATACAGATAGCTATAAACATCCAGCCTCCACCACCTATTGTACTTACTCCCAACCATGGTAGCCTGAAATTCCTCAGACTGTCCTCCTGTGGAAAGTACAGTGCAGGGAGCCGGGAGGAGGCCTGTGAGAACAGCGTCCTGGGTACCAGTGTGGAAGTGCTGCCTGCCACGGCCACGCCCTTAGAAAAGCACCTGGACCTGTTTGGCACTCTGGAGAAATTATCTCGTTGTCCAGGATGCAAAAGTACAGTCAAACATAGCTAGCAATGGATCACAAGTCTTTTTATTTTTTTTTTTTTATTGTTGGGGATTCATTGAGGGTACAAGAAACCATGTTACACTGGTTGCATTTGTTGGGTAAAGTCCCTCTTACAATCGTGTTTTGCCCCCAAAAAGCACACACCAAGACCCCACCCCCCTCGCTCCTTCCCTCTCTCTGCTCTTCCTTTCCCCACCCCTACCTCATTCTTTCTCTCTCTGCTCTCCCCTTCCCTCACCCCCACCATGTCAATAATTGTCATTAATTGTCCTCATTTCAAACTTGAGTACATGGGATTGATGCTTCTCCATTCTTGTGATGCTTTACTAAGAATAATGTGTTCCACTTCCATCTAGGTTAATACAAAGGCTGTCAAGTCTCCATTTTTTTTTAATGGCCGAATAGTATTCCATAGTGTACATATACCACAGCTTGTTAATCCATTCCTGGGTTGGTGGGCATTTAGGTTGTTTCCACATTTTGGCGATTGTAAATTGAGCTGCAATAAACAGTCTAGTGCAAGTGTCCTTATGATAGAAGAGTTTTTTTCCTTCTGGGTAGATGCCCAGTAATGGGATTGCAGGATCAAATGGGAGGTCTAGCTTGAGTTCTTTGAGAGTTCTCCATACTTCCTTCTAAAAAGGTTGTATCAGTTTGCAGTCCCACCAGCAGTGTAAAAGTGTTCCCTTCTCTCCACATCCA